>PVKN010023462.1:0-14777 GCA_004027915.1 Capromys pilorides
TGCTGTTACTGACAAAGCCCTCTGTGCTTAACAGGGAGACTGTGCTGTGGATTAACTTCTAGAGGAGCCATCAAGGGAATCCTGCATTGAAACTTTCCAATAATGTCACAGATCTCTGGAAATTTAAACGAGGTACAGTGGTACATATTTATAATCCCAGCATTCTGGGAAGCTGAGGCAGGAAGATCACAAGTTTGAGCCCAACCTAGCAACTTAGTGAGATCTGTTTCAAAAATTTAAAATAAATAAATAACAAAAAGGAAAAGAAAAAGGGCTGGGGTATAGTTTGGTGTGAAGGTCCTGGGTTTAACCCCCCGATACAAAACAAAAATGAAACAGTCCACTGCCCTGGGTCTGTCTGAGGAGGTGAGAGGCAGGAGGCCACCACCTCAGCCCTGAGCAGAGCACAGCTGTCCAGTTTACACACCTATAGCACAGACGCTTATTTTAACAGCCACTTCCTCCTGCCTGCTTGCCAGGGGCTCTGTGCCAGTCATTTGGCACCGATAAGGTCAAGCCACTGGGGTGTCCAGGGCCACAGCATGAGTCCTCAGCTGCTACCACTGACCCTACCACAGGAGGCGCAGAGGCCACGGGTGGGGCAGACGGGTAGAAGCACAGGGAGCGGGGCCAGGCACCATGGGATGAAGGCGAAGCCCTGTCTTGTCCCCACCTGGAAGGGCTGGCCCAGAGTCGAGAGCCCATCGTCAACCTCTTCTCAGCAAAGAAACCCAGCCTGTGGGTGGTGAACAGGGACACCATGGTGTGCGTCTAGCAAAGGATGGCTACGCATTCACTCAGAGCAGAGGGCAGTGCGAGAAAGGCAATTGCGAGGCTGAAACGTGGCGGCGGACAGGATATTTCAATGGTTTATGGGAAACAATAGGAAAGACCATCATAAACCTTATCTTACCCAGAAATCCGGTGGCTGCTGTGTTAGAGATTTCTTGGCTGCTATACAAAGACAAATATTTTATTTGGCTGTACTTCAATAGCCAGTGGGTTATTTCTGTCTAATGTGTTTATTTCTCCAGGAAATAATTCCAGTAAAGTAATGTCCATTCCACATCTAAAAAAAGAACAGATATTAGTTTTCAGGCTATGAGGACAGCCAAACCTCTTAACATTTCCTTTTTTTGGGTCTGTTCATTTCTTTATGTATTTGATGATACATAAAAATAATCTTTTTTATTTTAAAAATAATCTGTTTACTTCATTTAGCCTCTGCTTATTCACGGAGGAGGTATTCTTTACCTTATGCTTTTCAATGTGTTGGGAGTGGCTGCAGCTTGGGGTTCATCACTCATACAGGATACAGCCGCCAGCCTGAGAACACGGGGAGCTCCTCCAACCGTGCAAACAGGCAGGTGCAGCTTGTTAGCTGACAGCTGGGTAGAGAGGTTGAAACTGCATGAACCGCTCCAGGGTATAAACGTTCCACAGTTCTTGAGCAGGTTCTTCTCCTCTGCTCAGGAGAGAAAGGACCTTCAACTAACCCCAGCTCCTGTCTCTTGCCTATTCTTTTTCATTCTCATCATCATTTTTCCCCAGGACCACCGAGAGCCCAAACAAGTTGATACACAGGTGCTCTCATGCTTGGGCTAGACGATAAATGTCAGTGTGGAGCTTTGGCTGGCAGCCTTCGCAGCACCACATACAGGGGAGTACTGTGCTCTTGCAGCCCATCCTGAACAGCTGTGAACTTTAGATCGTGTCAGTCCAGCACTGCTCCTTAGAACTTCCCTGCAGTAACAATGCTGTCGCTCAGTCCAGGTTACTCATTGCAGTAACTGCTAGGCACATGTGGCTCCTGTGCACTTGAGATGCACTTAGTGTGACAGAAGAGCTAAATTTTAAGATACACTTAATGTAAATCTAAGTCCTCGTGTCTGGCTAGTGACCACTGTTATTGAGTAGTACAGTACATCTATGTTTATAGCAGCTGTGCTCCTATGCAGGTAGCCACTCAGTCATTCAACAAACATACAGGGAGCTCGGGCAGTGAACAGTTGTCTGTGCTGAGCCCTAGGGCTGCAGAGGGAAGACTGTGGGAAGCACCCAGGCACTAAGCGTGGGGGTGAACTTGTCCCTGTGCACTGAGGTGCAGAGGAGACTGCCCCCTCCCCACCCTTCCACCCACCCTCGTGGGTGGAGAGTCTTTGTTCTCTGGAGAAATGACTGGGTGCCACCAAGATGAAGTGGCCACCAGGATGCGTCTCATGTTTCACCCCTTGGTTTCTACAAAGCTGTGTCTTTGTGGTTGGTTCTCTGAGTGTACAGTGCTCCAGCTGGACATTAGAGAACTGGATGTCCTCATGCAGAAGATGGAGTCAAGACATGTGTCTTTCACCATGTTCTAACCTAAAGTGGATCACGTTAACACAGATATGGTTTGCTGGAAGATAGAATAACTTTTGAAGACATAGGCAGGGACAGGGACTTTCTGAACTGAATCCCAGTGGCATCAGAAACGGTACTAGGGATCAACAACGGGATCATAGTAAACTAAGAAGGTGCTGCCCCGCACAGGAAATGTGCAACACCATGAGGAGACAACCTACAGAACAGGGAGAAAGTTTTGCCAGATGCTTCTTGAACAAAGGACTAACTTCTAAAATAGGTATAAAGAGCTCAGAAAATTAGGCTCCACCAAATAAAAAATCTAATCAAACAATGGCAACCAAAATGAGTCGACACTTCTCAGAAGAAGTTCAAAAGGCCAACAAATTACATGAAAAAATGTTCATCCCTGCTAGCCATTAGAGAAATCCAAATTAAAACTACATTGAGATTCCATCCAGGAAGAATGGCTGTCATAGAAAACATCTAATACCAATTGCTGGTGTGGACATGGAGGGGAAGGAGGCCTTCTTCACTGTTGGCAGGAATGTGAACCAGTACGCACATCATGGAAATTAGGGTGAAAATTTCTCAAGAAACTAAGAATAAATTCAGATGTAGTTCCTTCCTGGGGCGCGCTGAGACGGCGACTGAGACTGGGCGTGGTGGCGCGTATCTATAATCCCAGCGTTTGAGAATCACTTGTAAGGAAAAAGTCCATTCTTTCCAGGGCGAGATGTCCTGAGCGTCCGGCTGGGGAGGGACCGTGTTCCACTCACCCAGCTGGGTACTGTATGAGCCCCTGCTGAGGCGATCCACCTCACAAGCCTCGGGGGAACCAGTTTATATAACTTAAAGAGAGAAAGTTTTCGGCTGTGCTTCTCGTCCTGCTGGGTGACCTGGTGCAAGTACAAGAGGGAGATGGCTGTTCTCACTATGATTGTGGATAAACAGCTGTGGGATTTTCACTGCGGGGGAGAGAAGCTTTACAAAACCTATTCCCTCTATGACAATTACGCACTTGTGGGTGGACTTTCAGGGCGGAGCTGCGCCCCAGCGGCGCCCTGCATTAACGAGGAGGCTCCACACAGCTAGATCCCCTCTGCCCAGCTCCCAGAGCCGGCAAGGAGCTGCAGCACCGACCAGAGTCAAGGCAGGGTGGGGTCACTGCTCCAGGGCTGCTCTTTGTCCCAGCCAGGCCTGGGCGCCACGAGCTTACCCAGGGAGGACCCTGCCTCTGGAAGCGAGGGGCTTACGGTGGCAAGCGGTCTCTTCAGCTCTGCTTTGTGGCTCTTGGCAGGGCTAGATGAGGGGCTGAATTCCAGCACATTTCTTCTTTTCTTTGTTTTTTTAAATTTTATTTTAAAGAGAAAAAAACCCACACGATTCCAAAGCTAGATAAGAGGAAAATAACAATGGTTAACGCGTTGCATATTGTTTATCTTTAAATTACTCACAATACAAGATATAGGCATTTAATTGTCTAAACAATATTAGCACAAACTTGTCTTTGCAACGAGTTAAGAGAAATTAGTAGTATAACTATTATACTACATATATATATATATATATATACTTTCCCTTACTTTTCCCCATTCCCCCATCCCAGTTTCTCTTTCCTTTTGAAGTTTCTTACCATTTTAAAGTATCTATTGTACATTTCAGATCTTATTTATGCTTTCAACTTCTCATATTATGGAGAAAATATGATGCTTATACATGTGAGCCTGATTTATTTCATTTATGTGTATGGTCTCGAGTTGCAGCCACTTACCCACAAATGTCTCCAGTTCATTCTTCTCTATGGCTTCGTAGTACTCTATTGTACAAAAATCCCATATCTTTTTTTAACCCATTTCTCGGCTGATGGACATTTAGGTTGTTTCCAAGATCTAGTGGTTAGAAATGGTGCTGCTGTAAACATGGGTGCATATATATTGCTGTGGTACTATGTTTTTAATTCTTCTGGGAAGACACCCAGAAAGAGAATAGCTGGGTCAAGTGGGACCTCCAATTCTAATTTTTGAGGAGTTTCCACACTGATTTCCAGAGTCACTGCACCAGTCTACATTCCAACCAAAAGTGGAGAAGAGCTCCTTTTCCCCACAGTCCCTCCATCACTTGTTATCACTTGTTATTCTTTTTTTTTTTTAATAACAGCCATTCTTTCTGGGGTGAGATGGAATCTCAGCATCTCTGAAATGACCACAGTGATGTTGAACATTTTTTTCATATATTTATTTGGTGTTTACATTTCTTCATCTAAGAAGTATCTATTTGTCCCAGATGATCATTTTTGGATTGAGTCTTTAAATTTAGCAGGTCTGATTTTTTCTAAGTTCTCTACATGTTCTCAATAGTGATCCTTTGAGGAGCAGCTGGCAAACATTTCTTCCCACCTTGTTGGTTGTTTCTTCACTCTGTTGATGGTTTCTCTTGCCAAGCCAATTTTTTTTTAAAATTTTAATTTCAAAGCAAGAAGTGAGCAGATGGAGAAATGTTCTTCGGTGAGTATGGATCAGGCCCTTCTTTGCCTCCATTGCTCCCCGGGTGGAGGGCAGAACATGTCAGGCATGGGGGTGGTGAAGGGGTCTGCAGGAAATGTGGCGTCTGCGCACAGGCTGCCACTGGGGACCTGCAGCAGTGAATTGTGGGGTGGGAAAATGGGAGGAGGGTGCAAGCCCAGACTCTTGGTTGTTTTCCTCCTTCCCTGAATTCTAGAGACAAACGGGGATGTGACGTGACTTTCCCACCTGGCCTAGGAAGAAGGATGGAGGTACTGATGGAGGGACAAGAGCAGCGGTCAGGGTGTCCGTCTCCTTGGGAGGATGCCGGGAGTCCTTGGTCTTCCCAGTGGTTTCTTACAAGCTTTGCTGCATTGCAAGGGGCCTAGGTTCCTGGTGCTGGTGAAACTTGCACCTCTTAGCTCCCTCTGGCCCTGTTTCTTCGCTTGCTCCCCTAAGTCCTGCTTATAGGACCCTCGTTCCTGTGCTTTCCTACAGCTTTGCCTGCCTACCCTGTTCTCCCTCCTGATGCCAGGATTTCTGTCCTCTGGAACTTGTCACTGCAGCTTAGCACATGTGGACACAGGGCACACACTGGAGAACAAGGGCCTTCCTCCTCACTAGGTGGAGGACATTGCTTCTGCTCAGTGGGTTTGGGGGAGGACTAAGCAACACAGGGCTGGTATGTGAAAGGCTTGACCAGAACTAGGACCCTCCAGGTCTCCTTCAGGAGTTCTTATTTCACCTTCTAAATAGAGCAGGGTTTTCTTTACTCCTTTTCTTCTTTCCACTTCTTGTCTCAGCTTGCTTTAATTTTTCTCCAAAAAAGGGAAAATATTCTATATGGTATTCTTTTTTTGTGGGGGGAGGGTCTACAGGGTGTTCAGGGTCTTACTACTAGATCAGATTCATTGTGATCTGCCTGTTTACAGCCTCCCAAGAGCTGGGATTACAGGTATGCACCACCACACCCAGTCTCAGTTGCCAGCTCAGTGCACACCCAGGGGCGGGGCTAACACAGCAGGCCTGGAGATTGAACACCCAGTCCCTGCACCTGCTTGCAGATGCTTTAATCCACTGAGCTATTTGGCTGGCCCTTATATGGTGTTTTTAAGTTGCATTTCATTGTAAAAGATGTGTTAGCATTTTAAAAGCCGCTCCATAATTCTCCTTTGCCTGTACAATTATATTTAACCACTGCTCTCTTCATGGGCTGCTTGCAATCCCTATGGTGTGTGCCTGTGTACCTGCAGGCTGGGGTCTCAGAGGTGGCATGGATGGGGCAAGGTACATTCAAAGTCTCAGTGGTTCTTCAAACTGTTCTCCCAAAAGACCATGCCAGTTAATTCTCCACCCATAACTCATGACTCCGTGATTCCCTGTTCCTCCTAGGGCCCATGGAGAAGGAACACTCAGAGACTGTCACACACCACTGGGCCCTACCCTGTCCCTTAGTACTGTATTTCCTGGAAATACAAGCAGAATATCTGGGGGTGGGCAGTTGTGTTCTGCTCCAAAATCCATCACCAGCAGGTGGTGTCCCTCTCCTGAGCAGGACATTCAGGGACAGAGGAGGCCACCAAGTACAGGGAAATGCCTACTTCCTCCTCCACAGGGCCCCTGGAGTCTGTCTGCTGCCCACAGACTCAGACTTAATTTCTTTACCCTTCAGTGCTGAGTTCCAGGGCAGCTTCAACCACTGAGGCACCATATCATTCCCCATTTCTCTGGGCCTGTTTTCTTTGCTATTAAATAAATAAATAAACAACACTTGTTGGCCTAAGATGTTAAAAATGGAAGAAGGGTGGACAGTGCCTAAAGCCTCTGCAAAGTGTTTTGCTTGTCAAAATGTTGTCTCACTGATGTTCTTGTTACCCCCATTTTACAGGTGAGGAAAAGAAATCAAAGATTTCCTTATGACACAAACCGCTCAGCAAGCACAAACCTCATGTGCAAGACAAGACATTCGGGGCTGTGGAAACAGTTTGTGGCATAAGCACCTGTCTCAGAAGCATATGCTTCTGAGTTTGATCCCTGGTACCAAAAAAAAAAAAAAAAAAAGACAAGACTTTGTTGGTAAATCTTGTGTTCTGTCAACTTGATCTTATTGGAAGATTCTAGTATGGAATCAAGAAATTTTAGAGCCATCTTAAAATAGTGAAGTAGTTTAAAAAAGACATGTTAGACAGGTGGATTTTGATCTATTACTTAGGTGTTGCTTAGACTCTGGTTTCTCATCTGCAGTAATAGTACATAATTTTTATTGAAGGCTTATGATATAGGTGACATTGTGCTACATAAATTGTTTCATTTTTTCTTATGACACTTTTGTGAGGTCTCCTAGTGGTCTTCACTTTTTAGGTGAAGGAACTGAGGTTTAGAGAGACAACAGAAAACAACAGATCTGTGGGCTGGAAGATGTCTGAAGACTTCAGAGAAAGAGCTCGCATCTGAGCATATGAACAGAGAAAACTGATAGAAAATTTAAGATTGAGCTGTAGGTAGTTACTTCACATAACACAAAATGAGTAGGATCCAAGGATATAGCTCAATGGCATAAGCAACTGCCTGGCAAGCACAAGGTCCTGAGTTCAAACCCTGGCACTGAAAAAAAAAAGAAAAAGAAGAATAATTATTAACTCCAGGAAAAAACAAAAAGATGCAAAAGATAAATTACAAAACAAATTTTAAGTGGGATTTAAGTGCTCACGATACATACTGATTATCATATAAGCCATATCAGGAAGTGATTCAACTGGAAGGTGGGAAGGGGATGGGAATTCTATGGAGGAGAAGCAGTGGGTGGAAGACAGCCATTGTCAAAATGTTGTCTCACTGATGGTCTTGTTATCCCCATTTTATAGGTGAGGAAAAGAAATCAGAGATTTTTTTGTGACACAAACTGCTTAGCTGCACCCCATGTGCAAGACAAGACATTTGGGGCTGCGGAGATTTCACTCTAGGATAAAATCAAGAGCTATTTTCCAAATCAGGAACATAAAGAAGCTGCAATACAGCATTTTTTAAAATACAGATAGATGATAATAGCCAAAGAAGCAGCTCAAAAGGAATGATGGTTGGATAGGAGAGACATGTGGCAACTTATTTTATAAGAAATTTTGTAGAATTATGACACTTACATTCAATTTTGTATTTATATAGCTTTGATAATTTTTAAAGGAAACAAAAGATAAATAAATAAATAAATTGCCCAAGTTCACCAGAGCTGATGTGGGGGAGGTGGGGCTTGAACTCCAGCAGGCTGTCCCCAAGGCTGAGGCCATGGCACTATGTCACACAGCTGATAAAATTTACCTCACCACAAGTGCTCCAGAAAGCAAAGAAGCAGTAACATGGGAGCCCCAGCCCTGGCCCACGAGGGCGCTCAGAAAGGGAACAGCCTCCTTTATTCCGTGGGGCCAGCCACATCTGCATTTCAAAGAAGGGTCAGGGAGAGCCCTGCCCTGAGCGGAGACCTTACTATAAGTTTTCTAAGTTCCCCTCCAACGTCCAGGACCTTCCAGGGCCAGGAGTGGCACCTGGAGAGGGCTCCTGGCTAGCAAATCCTCCCCTTAGGAGAGTTCTCCACCTCTCAGCATTCCCTGCTTGGGGCTAAGTAGAAACCTTGCCAAGCTGTGCAGTGCTTCAGAACCAGCGCTATGCGAGACGGGGCCAGCACAAGGGTGCTGAGACGACGGCTTGGAGTGACTAGTTGTTTGCATAGGCAGGGGTCCTGCAAAAACTATCAGCCCAGCGTCCCCAACAGCCAGAAGGAACTTTGCTTTCAGGACCTGCTGGGTCACCATCCCTCCTTTCCCGTCGCCCGGGTCTGCCCAATAGCGGCAGCTACAGCAGTTATGGCAGCCACAGTTACAGCACCTATCTACTGAGAGGAGCACCGGTCAGCTCCCTGAATGATTCCTTGCACCCTCAGGCAAGCAGCAAGCCTGTGGGAAGTCCTTACTGAGCAGCTATGAGGAGCGGAGGCGGGACAACACAGAGACCAAGGAGCAGGCTGCCCTCCAGTGGGCAGGCTGGAGCGGGAGACAGAGACTTCGCTGAGGATTGCGGTGAGCAGGTGCCCAAGCGGGGGCTGGGTGAGCACAGAAGGGGCTTCAGCGTGGCCTTGAGTGTGGCTCACTGCAGTGCTGTAGAGGGACTGTAGTTTGGTCTTGGAGCTGCTCTAGAAGCTTCTTAGTTTTGGGATCTTCCAAGACGAAAGTTTTACGATTCGCCATTTGGGGTCGATTTCCTGCCTCACGTGAACACTGGGAGCCCAGGTCTCTGCCTGTGTCAGTGATCCAGGGCCTAACATTGCTTCTACCTCAAAGCTAGAAAGGACCTGGGGAGCCAGGAAGTCAATTTTTCTCCCTACTTGTCACCTAGCTACAGAGGTAGGATTTAACCCTTCGACCCCTGATCTCCATCCTAACTCAAGTCTGAGACAGGGGCCTGAGTTCTGCGAGGCAAACAAAATCCGTTCTTTTACAAATAGACTCCAACCCCAGTAGCAGTCTTCACAGCTTTGCTCCTAGCAAACAAATATCCAACAACGCTTCAATCAACAAACATCCCTGGAGAGTGCACCTAAACAAGTGTTGGGCTAATAAGTAAACCCTGGGAAGACAAGCTGTCCCCACAAACTGATGCCCCCAAGGTCTCACACTTCGATGATGAAGGAGTACACGCACGAGCACACGTGATATTTCTGGGGCTTCAGCGATTTTCTCCAGTGTGCTTGGCTTGTCTCAGGCGCTCAGCAAAAGGCTCGGGCGCTGATAATTGTCCTGCTCAAGGTGGGTCTGCAAAGAGGCGGTAGTACGCTGTGAAGGAGGGCAGCGCTCAGGTGCAGCCTCCGCGATCCTCCCTCCCTTCTGTGCAGGCGGGGCGGGGCGGCGCCCGACCATCCTCGGCTCCTCCTCGGCCAAGTTCGCAAGCGGCCGCCGGGCGCGCCCAGGGAGGGGCGCGGGGGCGCGCACGCAGACTGCCGGGGACGCGCCGGCCGCCGGGGACGCGCCCGGGTTGGTCTCTGCCCTAATGCGGTGGCTGGCGGCGAGAGGCGCTGCAGGGGACTCGGGGGAAGTGGCGGCGCCCGCAGCGGACAGCACGAACTGCGTCCGGGGCCGGAGCCCAAGCCTTCGGAGGTAGGCGAGCGCGGACACCTGAGAGACCGGGTAGGGGTCAGGCGGGGGTCGCGAAATCCGTCTATCCTGGTTCCCGCCTCCTCGGTCGACTCCATCCTTTGACCTGACCCCTCCCCCTCTGGCCGCCTCCCTGCGCCTTCTCCTCCGCACCGCGGTCACCTGCCTAGGACCCACCCTATCTGTGCTGCCGTCGCCTCCAGTCACCCTGTGCAGCCTCTCCCTCGCCCACCTACAGCCCTTCTTGCTCGGTGCCTGCATCCCCTCACCTTCCTGCATCTTCATCCTCTTTCCTCTTTCCCCGCCTGTCATCCAGGGGCGGTACTGACCCTTTGCCCCTATTTCCTGCAACGCTCCACTTTTCATGTCTCCATTCGCCCTTCTTTTCCCACCCCACACATCAGCCCCTCTCCTGCCTCCCCCACCCCTTGCCCCAGTCGCTCCTCAGAACTCCCTGGCTGTCGGTCCTCCCCCAGGTTCCCTGCACACCCTGTCCAGCCCGTGCCAGCTGCCCGGTCTCCTCAGCACCACAATCGCTCCCAAGCATCCCTCCTTCTCCCCTTGGCTTCTGGCTGGCCTACCACCCAGTACCCTCTTTGCATTCATCTTTTGGGAGCTGCTTGTACCAGGGGGCTTGTCCTCAGCTCCCTTGCTGGCCCAGGGTCCTCCCAGCTTGGGGAAGTGTAGGCCTCTGACTGCTGGATGGACTCACCGTTCTGGGCGCAATCTACGCACAGCCCTTTCAGCACCTTGCTTCGGGCCACCGCCTGGAAGGGTGCTGAGTGTCAGTAGGCCTCTTTGCATTCCGAGCCAGCCTCCCCTCCCCTCAGCTATTCAGGTTTGTTTCCTAGATGGCCTCTGAGGGATCTAAGCACAAGGATGGGGTAGGACCAGCTCACTCTTGAGTCCTGTGGAATGCTAGGGTGTAAAGGACTGGATGAGAGCCCTGCCGGAGGGCTGGAGAATTGGGGACATTAGAAGGGACTTTTCCTCAGCCTGCAAATCAGCATTTTGGCATCAGGCGCTGTCTTGACTGTGGCCCAAGGCTGAACTGAGAGTGGGCAGAGTGCTGAATCACCTAGACTCTAGTCCCCACAACAGCCCCTCTCTTGTTCCAAGCTAGGATATGTCTGCTTCTGGTTCCTTCGTTGGCTCCTGGCATGGGCTGTGTGTGTGTGTGTGTGTGTGTGTGTGTTGAATGGCCATGCCTCCTCCCTTGGTTGAGAAGAGTGGACGACAATACCCTCTTTCTGCCTGTCTCTCCTCCTGGCATGAGGGCCCAGTAGTGTCATCTACCCTCGGAACTTTAATGAGCCTGGCTGGGCCTCAATCACATCTCTAGCAAGGCAAGGGCAGGTGGCGTAAAACTTTAAGTAGAAGCTGAAGCTCAAGGAATATGTGTGTGGAGAACGGAAGGCTGCTGGGACACAGACTGGGTCAGCTGTGAATGGGGGCTGTGGGGAGAGGAAAGGAGGTGAAGATCTGTTCTGTCCTCCCTCTGCCTGAGGATGAAGGATGTGGAGGAATCACACTGCAGGAAGAGTTAAAGATGAGTGGTCTGCTATGCCAGAATATGCTCTCCCTTTGTCTTGACTGTGTGGCCACTTTGGAGGAAGTTATTTCCCTCTCTAGTCTTTGAGTTCAGCTGAAGGGTTTTGTGCGTGTGTGTGTGTGTGTGTGTGTGTGTGTGTGTGATAGAGTGAGAGTGTGCCTGTGCGTGTGTGTGTCTGTATGTGTGTGTGTGTGTGTGTGTGTATGTGTAGGAACATTGAGAACACAAATGAGAAAAGACATTTACACAAAGATCCAGAAATTGTCACCATGAGACAGGTAATGACAGTCTATTTCCTGCCCTGTTTAACTTCAGCTAAAATCCAGACTCTTGAGTTGGGAGGTTGACAGCAACTGCCATAGTTCCTGCCCCTTCTCTGGAGGCTTCCTCACTTTGGAAATTGGAGTGGTCAGACACCCTCAGCTGATGCATGTTAATTCAGTATGAGCCACTGTGCCTGGCTGGGGGCATGCATTCTGGCAACTGGATGACCCCTGCCTTGTCTCTGGCACCTGTGACCTCCCCATCACCACTGTGGGGTGTGTGGAAGCTTCCCTGGCATCTGTGTTTCTAGGCTGCCAGCTTTTCCTGGTACAGGGAGGAGGCATCACCTGCAGCTGTTGTCACGAGCTGATTGGATGAAGCCTCTGACGTTGAATCACTTGATTGGGGCTTGTGTAAAGTGGGGGATTCTGATAACAACATACCTATTTCTCAGTTCTGGGCGTTACATCTCACCCCTGTCCCCTTGTTTAGCGTAATGAAGGCTACAGGGGGCAAAACTAAGGCACATAGAGAAAAGAGCCAGCTTCCCAGAGAGCTGGGTGAATGAGACCTGGCCCTTGTGCTTCCTAGCTCCCTGCAGGCTGAACCGGCTGTGCCTGCGATGGCTGATCCTTGCATACTGGGGAGATGGCTGGAGTTTGGGGTTTGGATTTGGATTCTGAGGGGGGCCTAACTAGAACGAGATCTTGTTTCTGCAGTGACTGAGGGACAGGGTTCCAAGGCTTTGGTCATGCTGTTGTAGCTAGCTTCCCACCTCTGGCAGGAACCTAAGGCTAGATACAGCTTCCTTATTTCAGATACTTATTAAGCTTTAGGTGCTCTTCTGCTAAGCACCTCTTCATGGCTGTACTAATGTGAGTGGCCCCACCCTACTCTTCATGTTTGAGTTAGTCCATTTTATTACCCTGTCCTCATCCTTGGACCTGTGTCTGGAATTGTGCTGGGTCCTGGGCATATAAATTGAGTCGTAGAGAAAAAAGTGAAAACAAATTAAAATAAGTACAAGAAATCTACTCTAACAGAGGCTGCATGGGTTCCAAGTATAAGAGGAGCATGACAGGGGTCACATTGAGCAGAGGACCCAGGGTGGCCCCTAAGGTGCTGAGTGGCCACTGCCTTGGCTGTGGCACCTTTGAGCAGTGACTCAGAGTGACCAGTTGAGGGTTCAGGCCTGGATGCAGGACCAGGTATTGGATGCATTTGAGTTGATATCTGGGACTGCAGGGGGAACAGCAGTGGGAGCTAATGTCTGTGCCAGGTGCTTGAGTAGGCACTTCTGCAGCTTTGCTGACCTAGGCATTGGTCAGATGGTCCAGCCAGCTTTAGATCTCTGGAGCCACCCTTCTTTCAAGCCAGGGGAAATATAAGTGGCATAGTACTGATATCATTGTTGAACACTTCCTATGTGCTAGGCATCCCATTATGTGGTTTGAGCACATCATCTCGTATAATCATCATAAGCATCAACTCTGTAAAAGTTAGTGTTCTGGTTTTACAGATAATAAAACAAACTGTGAGAGGTTGTTACTTGCTTAAGATAACAGAGCAAGTGAGTTGCTGAGCTAGAACTTAAACCATTGTTTGACTTGGAAATCCATACCTCTATCTCTGCAAGCCATGCCTGTAGGATTTATGTTATTGTTTCATTTCTTCCCACCCCTTTCTCTCTCAAATGCAATCCCCTGAAAAATTTGGAGTGCTTAGTCCGCAGTGGGGTCTTTGTCTCAGGCCTCATCTTCCCCCTTCAGCGTCCGCAGTGCCCCAAATCAGCTGCCTTAGCATCTGTCCTCTCCTCCTTCACCTGCTCCTCCTCACTCTTCCCCTCCCAGGCCAGCCCAGCCCCTCCTGCAAGGCCTCCCTGGCAGCTCCCTTCTTGTCATTATGATGCTAATCGTGGTGTTAATTTTTCTGAGATCCAGAAAGAAAGCCCCAATCTGTTCTAATGAATTTAATTAAAGAGGGGCTTGGAGGACTTCAGAACCTCTTACCAGGATCACAATAAACAGAGTTAACAAGATAAACAGCCCAGGATCAGCTTTTCAGGAGCTGGGAGGATTTCTGTCTCAGTCCTCTGTAAGAAGTCTTGCACATGCACAGAGTTGGAGGAAGGCTGTTGTCTTCCAAGTGTGCTCCATTTCGATGCATTTTTCTGTGTGCCCTAAGCAGCCCCACACATATAGCATAATACACAGTACTGACCATAGTTGGTATTTGAACTTTCTGGAAAATGTAATCATCCTCCTCGGCAGCACCATTTGTGGAGCACCTACTGTTTGAGTCAGGGATATCATACCATGTTCTGGCTTATATGGCCTTGTCTCTGTCCTACAGGTGGTGAGATGTGTGTTCAAATACAAGGGACATTTGTTAATTCCAGTGTTGGAAGATGATAGTAAGTGTGAGAAGACATTGGGCTTACCTGGAAGTACCCAGGGTGGGTCTCGAGAAGCAGCACTGGAAGACTTTATGGTCAGAGTGCTAGAGAAAGAGCAGGTGTACTCTCAGTGCTGAGTCCTTGTTCCTCTTCCCTGCTAATGCTGGGGTCATTTTGCTTTGCTCTCTGAGCACTTAGGATGGCCAGCTTGGTCAGGGCTTCTTAGGCACGAGGAGATCCATACCTGCTGATCCTGGATTGGAACAGGACATCTGGACCAGGTTGGCCAGATGCTGAGCTTTGAGCTCAAAGCTTGTGATTTTCTGGGATGAGAGTTAATATTCTGCAGTTACCTGCAGAGTAACTCCAGGGACTTTGCCCAGTAAGGAGAGTTCCCTTCTTTCCTGATGCTGGTCAGTTGGCCTGGGCAGCAGTGCTTCTTTTTAAATAAGAATTTAGTGGAAGTTTCAAGCTCCAGAACAGTACATTTCATAGCTTTCTATTAGTACCCGAGAGGTGTGCGCAGTGTGCTGCTGATACTGATGAGGTTTTTTGTCTCATTTGCAATGTAAAAGTTATTA
>PVKN010023463.1:0-14777 GCA_004027915.1 Capromys pilorides
AGAAGAGAAGAAAGGGAGAGAGGGAGGGAGAAAGGAGAGAAGAGAGAAGGAGGGAGGGAGAGAGAGGGCAGAGGAAAGGGGAGAGAGGGAGAGAGAGGGAGGGAGAGAAATATTTATGAAATCTGTTCCTCTATCCAACCTTGGCTGATACAGAGGGGTGTTGTAGACTCCACAACAGGATTCCTTACGAGTTGAAACCATAAAGTTCAGCACTAAAAGAAAGGTTTTCACTAACAGAGAGGAAAGCTATATGCTTTGTTGGTTTATAAGCAAACACATGGAGATCAACAGAAACACTACATGCCAACCCCTGAGGCCATCAATAGTTGTAGGTGGCTCTTGGGGGAGGGGGCTCCAGGCAAAAGAATTGCATCAGAGCCACAGTGCCCTGCCCCCAGGACTCTGAAGAAGGACAGACCTGGCTGGATGACATTGACACTAATGATCTGTGTCCTGTGTGACCCTTGCTTTCTCCCTGCTCTGCTTTCACCTGAATTTGAACAGAATAGTTGAATGAGTAAAGAAAAAAAAAAAAAAAAAAAAAGCAACAGGATTCTAGAATAAGGACATAGATAAGATACTTCAATGGAGCTACATGACATGTTTGTGTTTTAAGATGTTTTCTTACAAAGGAGTCAAAATGCTAAAAACTCTACATTTAAAGATACTGAAGGCCAAGAATAGTATTTTGTGGCTATGAAATGTTTGCTTGTGAACTCAGGGCACGTGTTCACGTCAGTCACCCAGAGCGACTTCTGTTCCCACAGCCCCACTCTCCAGTGCCCTGCAGTGCCTGCATCATACCGTTCATGCCACCTTTTCTGTCATGCATGTGTTTACATGCACAAGAGGGAGCATTCATCCTTGCTCCCTACTGCATTCCACAGTCAAGCTACCCAGGGTTGCACCTCGAAAGCCCGGTGTGCCCCTGAGCCCACACCGAGGGAGGCTGTTTCATCGAGGTTTGTGGATTTGCATGTCGCAGTCTTCATGCAGCACCGCAGCACTGGCCACTGCTCCAGATCTGCTCGTTAGTACCTTGGCAGCACATACTGGAAGCCCTGTGTGCCCAGAGTTTGTCTTCATTTTTTTTTTTTTTTTTTTTTTTTTGCTTTACTGGGGATCAAATTCAGCTACATCCCAGCTTTTTTTCTTTTAAGGCAAGATACCCAGCTGGTCTTGAACTTGTGACCCTTCTGTCTTAGCCTCCAAGTAGCTGGGATTGCAGGTGTGTGCCACCACACCTGGCTGTTTTCTTTTTGTAAAGATGGCAGCTAAAATAGTGGTGATCATCTTGATCAGGCCAGGCTTTGTATTTTCTGCATGTTTGGTTTTTGATAACAGAATAAAATTTATCTTGAACTGTAAATCAAAAGACATTCTAAAATAGCGCCTCTAGTTCCATTTTTTTTCTTGGTATTAGGAATCAAACTTATGACCTCGCACTTGCCAGGCGGGCACTGTTCTGCTGAGCTGTATCCCTGGACCTCCAGGACCATTTCTTGTCTGTAAAGATTTCACAATGGCTATGCAAACACAGAGTGCACTGGAAAGAAGCCAGGTGATTCTAGGCTAGGGCAAGTCATGACTTCCCTCTCTCCTGGGTCTTCCCTTGTGTGCCAGGGACCTGCTTGGAGGCCCTCAGCTTTCTGCTTTTTAATTTTATCTTAGTGTGGAAAGAACGCTTGACAGAGGTTTGGCCTTCTGTACAGATTCTGACGTATACCATACGGTAATATTAACGTGGACCATGTCACAGAGAAGATTTCTGGAACTTACTCATCCTGTGCAGTTGAGACTGTGGCCCCGGCGGGCGGCAGAGCTCTCCTCCTCCGGCTCCTGGCAGCCCACTCCATTCTCCGCTGCAGCAGTGAGCTGGTGAGTTGGCCCCCGGGTGTGTGGACTGCGCTGCATCTTCCTGTCTGGGCCCAGCCTTCCTTCCTACTTGCCCTGCAGCCCCAGGTCTTTGTTCTCCTCTGTCTTCCTTCGGAGTTCATTATATTCTTGCACTGTTCGCCTTTGATTTCTTTCTTTTTCTTTTGTGCAGCTCTCTAGGTATTTCATCTGTGGTTACTAAGGGGTTTATAAAGAATGCATTATAATTAAAACAGCCTGTTTTAAGCTGCTCACAATTGAAGTTCCACCACAAACAAAGCTGCAGGACCCCTTCGCTTCGTGCTGTTGATGTCATTTATGTCCATTTGCATCGTGGCGTGTGCCCACTAAAATGTCTGCGTGAGCTGCTTCTAATACTTTTGTACTGTGGCCTTGCTAGCAGCCTTGCCACGGCCGCTGCCTCCAGGGTGTGTGTGACTTACTCCTGGCCGCCCCAGGAGTCCTTTCAACCTGAAGGATGCCAGTGGACCTTTCTGGCCAGGTAGGTCTCCTCATGACAACTCCGCCAGCTGCTTGCCTGGGAAAGCCTTTTTCTTGGCTTATTGCTGAAGGTCAGTTTTATCAAGTTCAATATTCTTGTCTGGTATATTTTTTCAACATGTCATCCTCCTGCCTTTTGGCCTGCAAGGGTCTGTCAAAAAATTAACTCACAGGTCTGGTGAGATAGCTCAGTGGTCTAAAGGGCCTACTTAGGCAAGTTTAGGCAAGTGCAGGGACTGTGGTTTGAACCGCAGCACCACCTGCTGCACCACCCCCACCCCTATGGTGGGCTGAGCTGGCCATAAAAAAAAAAAACAAACTCACAATTTCATAGTGGTTCACTTATACATAGTATACATACTGTCATTTTCTTTTACTATTTTGAAAATTCTATTTCATCCCTGTCTCCCTGTCTCTGTCTCTACCTCTTTATCTCCTTTGTCTGTCTGCCTTCCTTTTCCTTCCTCCCCCTTTCCCTGTACCCTTTCCTGGGACGCTGGTGCTGAGGGTAAACCCAGGACCCTGCACATGCTAGGCCAGAGCTCTGTCCCTGAACTATACCCCAGTCCCCAAATTCTGTCCATGTTAGCTTTAGACAAGATGATTGTAGTGTCTGGGGTGGATTTCTGAGGGTTCATCTTATCCCCGATCCTTTGGGCTCCTATCCAGATATCCACTTCCTCCCTCACCCCACCCTGGGTTTAGGAAGCTTTTACCGGGCATCTCTGAGTATGCAGTCTCAGCCCTAGCCTTGTCCTCAGAGACTCCCTGGGTAGTGTGGGTCTGCATGGCAGTGCCCTCATCTTCTTTCCATGTTTTCCCCTTTGTACCTGTGACTGACCCATTTCCCGAGACCCACCTGGCTTGCTGACCCTTCCTCCTGTTCATCTGGTATGCAGTAACACTCAGTTATCGGTTCACTCAGCCCTTGATTCTGTGTGTGACTCTAGAATATTTTCTACCTCCTTGTATAAGTTCTTTGTTCATGCATTGTTCTCCTGATCTTGATGGGCAACTTGATAATGGCTTTTTACTATAAGGCTGTGTTTCTAGATATTTATCTTGTTCCTTTGTAGAATATTGAGACTTTTGGGGGGTAGGGTACTGGGAATTGAACTCAGGACTATGTGCTTTCCAGGAAGGCACTGCCCCAGCCTTGCTTCTCCCTTTATTTGAAACATATTTCACTCTTTCTTCCTTTTTCTGTCTTGGAGCTCCTATTTAGGTGTCAGATACTGCAGGTTTTTCTCCCAGTTCTCACAGACAAGGCTGGTGAGGGAACCCTTTGGTTCAGTAGCCCAGATCTCCAAGGCGCCCTGGCCCTTTCACCCTGCAGTGAGATGGGGCAGGTCCCAGGCAACCTCTGGGTGGACTGTTGGACATGGGGTCTAGGCTGTTCCTGTCCCATGGAGAAGCTGGAGTCTCAGCTGCCCACCTCTGCCTTCACTGCCTGAGGCCCTGGATGGATCCTGGCAGCATCCACATTCAGGGTATTGAGGCAGAAGTTGGGCCTCTAGGAGGCCCCCCGAGGAGACTGTGTGGCAAAGGCAAAACCTGCTTTTCCGCCCAGAAAGTTAGAAGTTGGGATTTCCTTTAGTCTTGACCCTGGATAGACAGGGATGAGGCCAGGGGTGCCTGGGGCATCCCTGTGGCTCAGTGGCAGAGCATCGGCCTTCCCTGTCCACTGTTCCCTCACAGAGTTGTGATTTTCCCTGGGCTGAGATTCCTGGGAGGCAGGATCTGAGCACCAGCCATGGCGTCTTGCTGATACCTCCCAGGCTTGGTTCTTCACTTCTGAGGCTGGGCCTGGGCCCTACTTTTGGACCCAGGGTTTGGCCTTCAGTCTGCAGTTGGACTTCCATTCTTGGCAAGTTCGCTCTGCTCCAGCCATTAGCACTTCCTTGTGATCCAGCCAAGATGTGGAGGGGCTCAGACAGTGTCTGTGGCCCATGCTGGCCCTGTACCCCATGCTTCATGGCCCGTGGCCCCAGCACACTGTGGTCACTGTAGTCACCACCAGTGCCCAAACTCTGCTTGGTTTCCTGCTTCTTCCTGGGAGGAAGTGGAAGTAGAAGACAGGGAGGAGGCTGCTGAGGGAATCCTTTGGTCTCAGCAGCCAAGATCTCCATGGCACTTTTGTCCTGCCACCCTTTCAATTTGCTCCCTGTGGAAACAAACCCCATGTGCCCTGTAAGGATCATGGCTCATACAGCTGCTCTGGCTCCTGTAGGCAATCACCTTGTACCTCTGCCCAGCTGCGTGGTGGGCTGAGGTGGAGGTTGGAGGGTCCAGCCACTCTGCAACATCCAGAACAGAAGAAAGTTCTTGACCAAACCTGCCCAACCTGCTAGCTCACCTCTGCACCTGCCCAAAGGCCCCACAGCCAATGCTGCTGACTCTAGGCCACAGTAGAGGTGGCCTCTTCTGTCTCACTACTGTTTAATATTTATGCAACAGGGAAAAGAAAAGAAATGAGGCTCCAAATGCTATATCATGCTTTGCAGATGATGTGAGTTCCTGGAAAGTCTGAGAGGATCAGTTTAAATTCTGTCACAAACATGATTTCAGTTCCCTAGCTGGGACTAAAGTGTCATGCCCACTCTTTCAGTTCTGCTGATCAATGGCCTAAGAGGCAGTCATGACACCCAACCAGAATGGCATGATGCTGAAGCCCCACTTCCACAAGGACTGGCAGTGGCGCGTGGCTACGTGGTTTAATCAGCCAGCTCGAAAGATCCGCAGGTGCAAGGCCCAGCAGGCAAAAGCATGCTGCGTCGCCCCACGCCCCGCGTGCGGACCCATCCAGCCCATCGTGCACTGTCCCACAGTGCCATACCACACCAAGATCCAAGCTGGCAGGGGCTTCAGTGTGGAGAAGCTTTGGGTGGCTGGTATTCACAAGAAGGTGGCCCAGACCATTGGCATCTTGGTGGACCCAAGGCGACAGAACAAATTCACTGAGTCCCTGCAGGCCAACGTGCAGCGGCTGAAAGAGTACTGCTCCTAACTCATCCTCTTTCCCAGGAAGCTATCAGCCCCCACAAAGGGGGACAGCTCTGCTGCAGAACTCAAATTGGCCACCCAGCCGACAGGACCTGTGATGCCCATCAGGAATGTCAACAAGGAGAAGACCAGGGTCATCACAGAGAAAGAAAAGAACTTCAAGGCATTCTCTGTGCATGGCCCATATCAACGCCCAGCTCTTTGGCATTCAGGCGAAGAGAGCCAAGAAAGCTGCAGAGCAGGATGTTGAGAAGAAAAAATAAAACACTGTTAGGATCTTGCAATAAATGTTCAGAAAAGCTAAAAAAAAAAAAAAAAGTGACGTGATCACTGATATCCACACAAAAACTCAGCATCATATCAGGAATAATGATGACAAAAGGGCCCCCATTTGCCTTCACAGTGAAAAGCTACAAATCCCAGGAACACACCTAACTAGAGAAGCGCAAGGCCACAGAGAGCTGAGGCAGTGGGAGATGTGGCCAGCCCTAGAGGAGACAGTGAGGGCAACATTCCTAGGCTTCCAGGAGTCTATAAAGCCAGGAGACAGGACGCAGCTTGGAGGCCAGCAGGACTGGTGACACCACCCTATCCCAGAGCCACCATCGACACAAATGAGGCAACACACAGGACTGGAGGACAGGAAGGTCATGCCAGGGCTCAGTGGAACCAAGGTGCTAAGGGGACAGTGCACATGCTTTTGCAGGTTAGAAATGTCTTGGCTCAAAGCAGAAGGGAGCCCAGCTTAGTGTGACGTCTACACAGGGTCCTGTGTTCCTACCCTGTGCTGCAGGAAGCAGACACCTGTTTCTAAGCCTACAGCCATCCTAGTGCCTTCTGCAAGGCTCCTTGAAGCTCCCTGCTTTCTTCCTCAAAGCCATGGCAACGCAGTGAGTGGCAAGGACAGGAGGAGGAGCAACGCTCACAGTCTGCAGAGCAGGTGGCTCTGTGCCCTGGCCAGACCCCGCCAGGCAGCTGGGGAAGATGGCTTGGTGTCCCGGGCTCTGTTTGCAGTCCCACAGGCAAAAAGGAGGGCAAGATGTTGGCGCCAGACCGCCTTAGTGAGGGTGGATGGGCATATGGGGATTGGCAGCTGGAGATAGACACTTATGTCATGGGGGGGACAGTTAACTGCAGAGGAAGGGGACATTTTATTATATGTTGTGAATTCAATACCTGTACAAGAAGTAAATAAAAACTTCAGAAAAGAGACCAAGAAAAAAAGTAGGGCTTTAAAAATGCCACACTAAAACAAAGCCACCTCCAAAAACTTTCTTTAACAAAGTACAAAACCTTTGAGTTAAAAAAGAATCTGTAAGGTAAGTCACAAAATGCATAGAATTTAACCAGGATGAAGCCTCTGCCAGCTACAATGTGTGACACATACTCAGAGCAACACTGGTGACAGTAAGATAGTTTTGACTATATTTATCTGAAAATAAGAAAAAAAACAGGGCTACAGAGATAACTCTGTGGCACAAGTGCCTGCCTGGCAAGTGCAAGGTTGAGTTCACACACACACACA
Organism: Capromys pilorides; assembly: GCA_004027915.1. Lineage (NCBI taxonomy): Eukaryota > Metazoa > Chordata > Mammalia > Rodentia > Capromyidae > Capromys > Capromys pilorides. Next base: position 6,905 of record PVKN010023463.1, read on the forward strand.
CACACACACACACACACACACACACACCCAAAAAAGAAAAGAAATCAACAGGGAGCTTAAAGACGTGGAATTAATAGAGAGAAATACAGAAGGAAGAAAATAAAGAACATAAACTGAGAAAGAACATAACATAAATGATGAGTGAAATTAAAGCTGGCAGTATAAAAAATCCATTTCAAGTCTGATCAGAAACAGAGAAGGGCCAAGGAGGTAGCTCAGGGGCACAAGTGCCTGCCTGGCGAGTGCAAGGTCCTGGGTTTGATCCCCAGTTCCAAAAAAAAAAAAGAAACAGAGAGAAGCTGGGCATGGTGGCACACTCCTGTTACCCCAGTACTGAGATTGGAGGCAGTGAGTTTCAAGTTTGAGGACATCCTGGGCTACATAGTGAGCTCAAGTCCAGTCTGACCTACATAGAGAGGCTTTGTCTCAAGTTGGGGTGGGGGGAAGGAGGGTGAAGGAACAACTATAGCTATCAGAAAATTAGCCATAAGAGATATTTTTTAAAAAATATATGCCAATATAGTCAGGTGCAGTAATGCACACCTAGGATCCCAGCCACTGGGGAGGCTGAGGCAGGAGCACCATTCACTTGAGCACTGCCTGAGCAAATTAGTGAGAATCTGTAAAATCAAACAAGGCTTTGCTGCAGCACTAAATGCCTAAACCCAGGGCCTTTGCATTGAGGTTGAGCTGTCTCCATCTCATTTTATATTTATTTGAGAAAGGATCTCACTAAGTTACTAAGTAACCAAGGTAGTGTTTGAATTTGTGGTCCTCCTGCCTCAGTCTCCGAGAGCACTCAGATTATAGGTGCCTGCCACTAGGTCAAGCTAAGACAGTTTTGCTGAACATGACTTTGTTTTTGCTTTTTTAGTGCTGAAAATTAAACTCAGGACCTGAACCTACCATGTAGTTGACTGCCAAGCCATATCCCTGGCCCCTTGAGCACAAATTTTAAAAAACCCTTGATGTGTTAGCTAACTAAAATCCAACACAATAGTAGATGGCCACATGAGTTCATCTCAGTTACATGAGGTGAATTCAAATCAGAAATTTTAACAGCAATTTGCCAGACTGGAGAAGAAAAGTAACAATCATTACTTGGGTGCAGAATAAAGTACTTGATGACACTTAACTTGTCCATGTATCAAAAACACAAAGTTATAAAATGTTCAGGAATTCAGCTTGGAATCCATAAAATTTTCACAGGAAGAAACAAAGCAGGCACCTCCCTGCAGGCCCTGACAGAGGCAGGAGGCGTCCGCATCCTCCTGCACGTGGATAGGGGCCAGGGTGCGAGGGTGCTTGGCCCTGCAAGCTGCCTTCTGCTGCCCACATTCCTGTGGCTTTGCAGGCCTGGAAGCAGCACTGGCTGCAGCCCTGGCACACGAGGGCCTCAACCCCTCTCTGTCTTTTGGCCTCTGACCCCAGTGGCCCTCAGCACCCTGGCTGGCTAAGGGCCTCCCTCGCCACACTGAAAAGCTCCGGGACCTGGCTCCTTCCAAGACTTGGGGTCCAGAGGGCAGGCTGCTCAGGCCTGGCCACCCTCAGGCTCCGTCACAGGTCAGCAGCTGTGCCCATCCCTGCTCAACCCTCCATAGGCATCGTGTGGAGACCAAGATCCCTGCTTGGGCTCTCCCAGTCTTTCCTCAGGTGGGAATACAGGGCATACGGCTCAGGTGTGCATGCATGCACATGTACACACGTATGTCTGTATGATGGGTAAGGAGCTGGAAATGAAGACTCGGCTCCTGAGCCAGGATAGGAGGGGGTGGCTGAGCTTAAGAAGGGTTGAAGGAGCAGGTTCAGAACCCCTTGCCCTTCAGCTACCTGGCCTGGGGGATACCACACCAACTGCTCAACTTGTCTGGGCACTATGTCTGGCACAAGCCCTGGCTGGCTGTGGTCCTGCTCTACAGGCCTTCACTGAGCACTCTGCCTGCCATGGTCAGGGACACGGGCCAGCCTGTGCTGTTTGCAGCCTGGAAAGTGTGGGGAGCCTGAGGCGGGCTAGCCTTGGGCGCAGAGCTGAGGCTGAAAGCACACAGGGCAGGAGGGGCAGGGCGTGTGGAGGCGGAAACCTTGTGTCCCAGCATGGGCTGACCCAGAGGGGTGGATGCAAGGGTAGGCTGGTGGAGATGTGCCCAGTGAGGCTGGGCTACAGCAAAGTTTTGTGGCACCTGGGGGCTGTGGTGGGCTCTGAAGCTGGGAGAGGGAGGAGGCATTGTGAGTCACTTCCCTCTGGCAGGTGTGGTGGGGAGGACAAGAGACAGGCAAGTGCTTGAGTGGGCAGTTGTCATGGAGAGGCTGACAAGATGGGGGGTGGCCCCATCCTGAGCTCAGGAGAGTGGGCTCCAATGGAGGGACTGTGGAAAGATGGGCGTTGGAGTGCAGGCAGGCAGGGTCTGGAGGCAGCTGGAAAACCCTGCCCAGTGCTTAGGGCTGAGGGCGCAGGTTGAGAGCCCGGGCACACATGAGAAGTTGAGCTGGCAGACAGCTCAACAGCAGGAAGAGCAGTGCTGGCAGGGAGGGGCACTGCATGGTGGCAGCGTGAGGAGGTGGTGTCCACGACCATGCTGGGTTGGCCTGGTGGCCTAGGTCCAGTCCAGGCAAGGAAACCAGGGCCTTCCACCTCCAGCTCCCGGAGTCTGCCAGCTAGCGGCCGGGGGTGGGGGGCACCTTGTGCTGCTCTGAGAAAGGGGCTCATTCATCCTGGGAGCTTGGGAGATGTTGGGCTCAGGCAGTGAGGCCAGAGCCACGCTCACACCCTTATCTCCCTACTGACCTGGGGAGGACTGTGGTGTGTGTTGCCCATCTGGACCCACCAGAAGAGGAGAATACCACCAGGTGTCTCCGCACAGGGACAGGAGTCACATAGAAACCGAAAGGGCCAGAAGAGGAAGACAGCAGCTCTGGCCTCACAGAGGCCAGTGGCTCTGAGCACAAAGCCCACAATTGGGCAGATGTCCTTCCTGGGCAGTGTTCACTGCACAAAGCCTGGTGGCTGGCATGGGCAGCTCAGGGGCACAGAAGCTTAGGGATAGGGGCGCCCCAAATAAGATGGCAGTTGTTCAGCAGAGAAACCATGGGAGCCACTCCAGTACTCTTCTGGTACATTGCACAAGAAGGGTCCACACTTCCACCAGTCACAGGCTGGCACTCAGAGATTCCAGAGTTTCACCCCTTTCTGTTTGGGTAAAGCAGGAGGAGAGGAAATCCTCCAGGCGTTCAGAGTGAATCTAGCACCAGCACAAAGGCCCACACGCCTTTGAGGGTACTCAGGTATTCACTCTTGTTTCGGAACACATTAGAAACATAAACATTAGTCTAAAAACCAGTGGACAGAACTCAGTGTAGTGCACCAGGGTCTCTGGTGTCCCCGCAGCTGCCTCTTGGAACAGCATGCCACGCTCTGCAAATGGATGCAACCAGAGCCTGGAGCCACAGGAATACAGTGCCCAAGACATACACAGGTCCAACACACAGGCAGTCACTGGGCAGAAGGCCAGAGGCGCAGGGTCTGTCTTGAGCTCTCCAAAACCCAAACCCAATCTGCTTCATTCCTCTGAGGCCCTGTGGCTCACCTCTTCTCCCAGGCCCTTCCCCAGCGGCCTCTTGCTTCTGAGCTGTGCCTGCTTCTCTCCTGTCCCCTGCTTCTTCTGTCCTCAGCCTGGAATGCAGTTCTGTTCCTTTCAAGACAGACGCAGCGCCCGCTGCACACTTCCTGTCCCTGCTCTGTGCCTCTGGGCAGAGTTAGCTTGTGACCTGGACCTGTGCTCAGAAAGGTCGGCGCGAGGGGCCGCTGGGCTGAGCTTGTGGGGTTGTGAGGACCCGAGGAGGATAGGGAAGACGGGTTTCTTGTTTGCCCTGGCTTCTAGCAGGGCGCGCACCTCACGGGTGTTTGCTGAATGACTGCAGGGCTGCAGGACGGGGCGCACGCGGGCCGGTGAGGGACTTGAGTTTCTCTCCAAAGCCTTCCTGGCGCGCCACTCGGCCACTCGGGTCACATCAGCTACCTCCTCCAGACCCTCACCTGGGCCCCCTCGGAGCTGGCAAGGACGCCCCGTCAGACCCACGTGGTTGGGGACGCCCCACGCCTGGGGAAACAAGCCTAGGCTGCGCAGGCCAGGACTGCGAGGGGCTCCAGGCTGCGACTCCCTTCGGAAGGAACCCCGGCCTCTCCCGAGTGGGGCTGTGCTGCGCACCTGCCTGGTTTTCGCGTACTCAGGCCGGGGTGTCAGCCCGCAGCGACTGGACACGCGCACTCCAGGTGGCGAGCGTGGAGCTCTGGCCTCCCGCGTGCACGCTGAGGCCCTTCATGTGGCAGGGTGCATAGTCCAGGGTCGGGATTAGGGTCAGGCCTTCCTCCCCACCTCGCGGATCTCCTACTAGAGCAGGTGCATGCGGTGGTGGGCTCGGTGGGGGCACAGAGATCCCAGACGCTTCAGGCTCCTCTCCGAACACGCTCGGTGGCCTCCAAACCCGTCTAGCCTCTAAACCAGCTCGGCCTCCTCCAGGAGGCTTCCTCCGCTGCCCCAAGTGCCAAGACCCACCTCCATCCTTCTGCTCGGTCCCTGGAGAAGGCGCCCTACTGGGATGGAAGATGCCAAGACGTTGCAAGCCTGGGGCCAGGCACAGTCGCTGAAAGAGGGGCAGGGAAGAGGAGGAGAGAGGGCCCGCTGGCATGCCGCCGGCCCTCAGGGCTCCTGCCAGACCAGGCGGGCAGACAAAGGCCAGATTCCCCGTCTCCCCTTCTCCCATCCTGACCATGTGGCAGTCTCATGCCACTGTAGCCATGTAGTCCTGCAGTAGGGTTGCTTATTACCACCATTTCCACTTAGGAAATGAGGAAACTGAGGTAGGGGAACCGTTCGAGGTTGTAGAGCACGGCCAAGCCTGGGGACCCAAAAGACACTTTGAAGGGGGTCCCTTTCCAGCCCAGATGTGGCATAGCCCACTTCATGTTTGACCTAGAGTCTGAGTGTTCAGTGGTGATTGAATGGGCATGTGACCTGCGAAGGGGACCCAGAGAGTGGGCACCCCTCAACCAGCTCGGAGAGGGTGGGGGGACAACCTGCATGCCTCCTTTGTAGGCAGTGGTGAGGCCAGGGCCACAGGCTACCTGCTGAGATCCTCCCTGACTGAACCCAGTGCCTCCACAGTGCCAGGACTGCCCAGCAGTAAGGGTAGGGGGTCAGGAGCTCATGGCCCCACCCCCTTGGGTCCCCAACTCCTCCGACTCACACATTCCCTGAGGTCTGCTGTCAAGGCCTGGGTGTGGCCCTACTCCCCAGAGTTGGCAGGATCAAAGGGCAGAAAACCACCTCCACCTCACCCACTGAGACAGGAATCTTTAGCCTGGGGGGACAGAACCCACAACCACATTCCAGGGGCCCTAGTCCCCACAGAGTGAGGGTGGAGAAGGGCTGGGGTGCCAAGACTGGTGCCCTGAGCATGGGAAGCACCTTACTGGAGCACCCAGCTAGGCTGCCGCTATCCCTCTGAGGCCCAGTGTGACACTGTCAGCCCTTGGAGCTGAGGCTTGAGGTCTGGGGCTTGGCCCTTGTAGTCTGAAGCAGTGGGCTTTCAGACTCCTGGGGCTCTCTGGTCAGGCAGCCACTACCCCCTTCTGGGGCTGGCAGGGGCCACAGAGGGAGGGGTGTTGGGACTGCAGCAGCAGGGATCCTGGCACACCAGAAGGTTCACGCTTTCCTGCGCATGCGCGCACACACAGCCTTCATTTTGCTTCAAGCACTCAGGAAAGCAGTCCTGTCTCCTAGCCAAACACTGGCCTGGGAGGGCTGACCCCAGCTGGATAGAATGGGTTTGAAGGCCCTGTGTACCCCTGTCCCCTGGCAGCCTTGAGAAAGGTCCTCTACTGGGTAGGTGTAGACCCCCAGGCATGGGGTGAAGCCCAGGCCCACACGCTGCCCTGTCTGGCCACTACCCCCACTTTGGAGGTGAGAAACTGAGTCCCAGAGAGGTCAAATGATTTTGCAGCAAGCTGGAGGGTGTGTACCAGGATCCCAGAGGATGTGGAACCCTGGAGATGCTTACTTTCTACTCTGGAGTTCCAGGAAGGCAGCATGTCCTTCTCAGTCCTGGACCTCAGCAGGGTATGCGTTAGGGAGCTGGGGGCAGCCCCTCTTCTGTCTGCACCAACTTGGACTCCTGGGCTGGTGCAGCTCTGTCGCACACAGGGAGCCCAGTGCCCCCTGGTGGGCATGAGGTATCCCTGCTGATGGAGCTGGTGAAGGTCTGGCACTGACCCTGGCCGCTGGCCTCCCTGTTGCTCCAGAGGGGAGGGGCCGCTTTGGAGACCAACACTGTCCGGGCATGGGTTCCACGGGTGGCTCTGGGAAGTCCACGGTGAATTTGTTGGAGAGGTGAATGAGTCAGTGTAGAGCCTCCATCCTGGCTGGGGTCCAGCCTCCAGTCAGGGTCTGCCCTGTGATGAATGAGCTGGTCCCCTTCCTAGGCTCTGTAGCCATAGAACCAGTGCCCATGGCCTTGAGGGTGAGCTAGGGCTGCCATCTGCTCTCCAGCATAGGCCTGCCTTTCAGGAGCTGGGCCTCACACTCCCTGGAGCCCTGGACGAGGGCTGATCAGGGAATGGACGGGGGCTGCCAAACCTGGGACAGGGATGGGTGTGTCGGAGACTGAAGTCCGAACACAGCACGTGGTCCTGCAATCAGATATGCGTGCACATAGTGCACTCCAGCACTCACCTTCCCATGGGGAGAAGCACCCCTTTGCATAACTTCAAGCCCAGATGTCATAATGGACCCACTAGGAAGAAATGTGAGGCTGGGAGGGTTTGTTCTTGGGATTGGGTCTTCTGGGTTTTGACTTCCTTCCTAGCAGTTGTAGTCATGACCTGCTTTCCAGAGGCAACCACCTGAGATGGAAGAGATGGAAATAATTGCAGAGATGGAGAAACTGAGGCTAGTCAGCTAGGGCTTGGGGCAGGTCCTCGAGGAAAAATCTGCCTGGGGCTTTCTTGGGTGGTTTGAGGTGAGGTGAAGTCAGATCCTTGGGACCTGGGGTGCAAACGAGTCTGTGCTGCAGCACAGGCTGCCAGTGGTAGAGCCCCAACAGTGGAGGGGTACCAGGGGCCACACGTAGGTCCCCAGGGCATTGGGTTCATGGAGTCACATCCCAAGAATTTGAGTCCAGGCTGCCCTGACAGCCTTCTCAGTCCTGGACCTCAGCAGGGTATGCGTTAGGGAGCTGGGGGCAGCCCCTCTTCTGTCTGCACCAACTTGGACTCCTGGGCTGGTGCAGCTCTGTCACACACAGGGAGCCCAGTGCCCCCTGGTGGGCATGAGGTATCCCTGCTGATGGAGCTGGAGAAGGTCTGGCACTGACCCTGGCTGCTGGCCTCCCTGTTGCAGCAGCCTGTACTCCAGGGGGGCCTGGGAAGCTGCTAGGGGTTCTCCCAGAGGGAGGACTTTGTCTTGGGTGCCAGCTGTCTGGAACCGATATCACTCCCAGTCTAGCCTGCAGGAGGCACCAGTCTGCAGGCAGGGTGGTAACTGAAGCCTGGGTGTGAATCCCCTGGCACCTTGATGTTTGCATCTGCAAAATGGGACCAATAGCAGGACCTGCCTTCTAGGGTTATTGTGTAAATGAGACCCTAGAACTGAAGCCACTTGGGACCAAGGGGATCTGTCCCGAGTACCAGAAACTGGGTGGGGACTGCTGAGGAATGGGGTAGGTTTGGTAGGGTAGGGCACCCAGAGTGCAAGAGCAAGGAGGGGAGGTGGGGCAGAAGGGAGTTGAGAAGGGGACACTCAAGTTCTGGATGGAAGGGGGAGAGAAGAGTTCCAATCTAAGGTGCAGGCAGGGAGACTAGGCAGGGCAACCAGCAGGT
>PVKN010023464.1:0-14791 GCA_004027915.1 Capromys pilorides
CAATCAATCAATCAGTGGTTGGTTTATATGGAGAAACTAAACTATATCCTCTGACAATTTCTCAAGGTCCTTTATAGTAATAAAGAAATTTAATAGTAAAAATAAAATAAAGAATATTTTAAAAAAGAAAATACAGAAAAAATAAAGTTTACCCAGATCTGTCTTGGAGACGTGCTGAAGACATATTAACAAGAAACCGATTTTTTTTTTTTTTTTTCTGTAATGGAAAGACAATGAGCAATCTTTCCCTTACAGGATTCAATACTACGTATTGTGAAACTTTTTAAAATTTATTTTCTCAGCGAGAGAAAACACTCCTGCGCCATGGGAATGACACAGGATAGGATGAATAGTCTAAGTGTGGGAGGCAAGGGAAGCAAGGTATGTCCAAGGCAACGCAAGTCACCCCACACCCCTTGACAGCTGGTGTTCAGCTCACAAAAGCCTCTCTCTCAAAGGCTCTTTTTATTTATTTTCCACTCTTAGGCTCAGACTTGTTCCTCCACCTCTGAACTTGTCTGAATTTTCTGCTCTAGAACAGCCACCTCAAATTGCAACCCTGAACAGAAAGGAAGTGAGCTCATTACCCGAGTTATTAACTAAGAGGAGCTCAAGTTCTCTGCCACACTAGAAGAGAAGCCCTCCTCAGGCAACAGTCTGGTGCTGCCAAATACTCCTTTTACAGACACAGCACAGATAATTAGGAGGTCACAAAGACAGGTCTTGTGTATGTCTTCATCCAGGATATGAGCAGTTTTATGATATACATTTTTAGCTCTAAACTCTTGACAACTCCCACTCTCTCCAGTTACCTCAAAGAATGGGAAGTTCAAATTTGGGTTTTTAAATTCCCAGACCAAAGGTTCCCCAGCTCCATCTCCAACCCGTCTATGAGTTAGCTTCCTAACATACATTCTCATAGCACTTATTACATTTCCTTTAAAGTATTCAATAAAAGCAAAATTCAATCTGTGTGATAGTTTGTAGGAAGTCTTCTCTTATTATACTGTGAGCTCTGTGACACTAGGAATCTTCTTGAGCGCATTTACCATCCTTTTCTTGCCACCTAGAGTGGTTCTTAACACAGAGAACATAACCAGTGAGTACTTTTTACAGGGATGAAGGGAAAGATACATACAAGGCTGGGTGGACAAGTGCATGGGCAGGAGGGTGGCAAGATAGACGGATGGGTGAATGGATGGATGGATGAATGGGTGGATGGGTGAATGAGTGGGTAGATGGATGGATTAGTGGGTGGGTAGATGGATGAATGGGAAGATGGATGAGTGAGTGGGTGAGTGAATGAGTGGGTAGATGGATGGATGGGTGGGTGGATGGATGGATGGGTGGGTGGATGGATGGATGGATGGGGAGATGGATGAGTGAGTAGGTGGGTGGGTGGATGGATGGATGGATGGATGGATGAGTGGATAAAGAAAAGAATAAATTCATAGATGGTACACACATGAATGGAATAGACAAATGGAAAGATGGATAAGTAGAAAATGGATGTATGTAGTAAAAATACAAATTTCCTACCAGATTTTTTAAAGCAGTCATCACATCTCCAAATGCCATACATAGACATTGTAGATATTGTATTCTGCATAAAAAAAGTCAACATTCTATCTATGGAAGATCATGCAATTTCAGTAGAGAGGATGAATGAATTCAAAGAACTCATGAACAAAGAGAGAGACTATGCCTTTGAAGCTATCATCCCAAGAGAGTGAACTTCCCGACGATACACTTGCCAGCCCAAGAACCAACTGGACTGCAGAATCAAAAGACAAGCACATCAATTTGAATTGCTGATTAACTTAACTCTCTGCAGCTGAAGGCGCTGAAAGGAGGTGGACATTTTCAAAACTACAATATAATGATCTACACATATACAAAGACACATAGACGGAGAAGACAGAGAGGCAAGGACTCTAACAGTAAGAATGGGAAGAATGTGGATGAACCATTTTCAAACGCTCAGTTCATCTTGTGACTAAATATCTTATGTTTTTCTTCATTGGCCTACATACCCTATAAACATACCTATATGGCTTGGAGAAGCACCTGCAATATAGCTAGTATTGGAACTAATACATTTTTTAAATTAGCTTCTAAGAAGCTGTATATCATATTAACTAGATTCTCAAAGGTCATATTTTCCATATTTACTTAGAAATGCACTTTGCGCTCAGTGACAAAGCTCCAGGCTTCCCTGGAGTGCTCTAGAGCTCAAAATGAATTTGCTCTTCGCCGCTCTAGCAAATCAAACTTCCTTTCTAAAACCCCATGTTAACCCACTCAGAATGTTCCTATCTCAACTGGGACACTAAGACTCAAATCCCACTGCAAGTGAAAAAAATGACAAGAGCCAAACCATCCAACAAGAAGTCAAAAACCTTTGTTCTTGTATCCACACAGGAAGATCCTGCCCTTCAGAATAAACCCAACGGCAAGCAAGTCTGGCTCCCAGGTCTCAGGGATCTGCCTCCAGCAAGGGCAGAAGTGGAGCAACTGTCCAGCTGTAGTAACTTGCAGCCTGTCTCACTGATTTTTTTAAAAATGGCTCTCTTCATGATTTTACTTGGAAAGTTCAAGCTAAAGTGCATAGCGCCCATTATAAATTCATGGGGACAACTATACCGAAAATAAAATTAACTTTTGATTAATTTTCTTCCGTTTTCTTCATGTCTTTCTTTCCTTTTCTCGTTCTTCATTGTGGTACTAGAGATCAAACCCTGGGCCTTCTGTCTGCTAGACACAAATGCTCTGTCACTGAGTTATACCCCCAGCCCCTTTTTCATAATGTGCATTTTAATCTGAATGTGTTAGCTACACAGTAAAATAAGCATATTCTGGAACTGGTATTGATGAAAACAATAAAAAAAAAAAAAAGATTTGTTTTATGTGCTATTTCAGGTTTTTTTTTTTAATAATTCACTGAGAAGGTTAAAAAATATGTTGTTTTTTTTTTAATTTACACAGGAAAGGGGAAGGCTGACATATACTCTTCATAGTCATAAAATTAGTGCCCTGGGGTTTTTCAAGAGTCCATGGGAAGTTCAGACTTTTCTCACAAAGAAAGATGATGTCACCAAGCCTGGCTCTCTGGGTCCAACACTGAACCATACACTGGCTGAGGTTACCCAAAGCTTATGGAGAAAAGCTAAGAATACCCACGAAAGGACATGCAATGAACACAGTCATTCAATGAGTTCCAGAATTAATTGTGCCACACTATGACAGTTTCCTACTACCACTCAAGTCACGATTGTCTCACCAAGAGCTACTGGGACACATGGCAGATGTTTTTTCTGCCACCCCTACAACACAGAGCCTGCCATCACCATTTCCCAGATGTGGAGAGCAGGGCTACCCCCAGGAGACTCGCTTGCCCGAGGACACTCACTGTGTACGTTCAGAACAGCGGTTAGAGCCCCCATCTTCCACACCCCGATCCCCGGCTATGAATTTTTTTCTGTGTTTGTGAAAGCATAGATCGGGCCACCAATCTTCTGTTTTACTGTAAAAGAGGATCTCACCAAATGGATGAGTCACCCACGCTGGGCTCAAACTTGAGATCCTCCTGCCTCAGTCTCCCAGAGGGCTGGAATTAAGAGTCCTGCACTACCATGGCCCGTTCCCATGCTATGAATTCTAAATCTCTGTATCTGGCTGCTTATTTCTGCTGAAATGACTTCATTTTTAAAAGAAAAGATTCCCCTCTGCCAAACTGCCAAGTCCTCTTGGGGAGAGAGTTGAATTCCACCCAAAGCCTGTCTCAATTACAGTTAAGCCGGAATGCAGGTTCTAGGCTGCTCCAGTCAGGGCCCGAGAGACAGGTCTGCCTTGCTTACATAAGGGGTTGGGTTTCTATCCAGAATTTAGGCAACTCACAGCATGGCTCCTCAGCTTCACTCCCTTGCCACCACAGGCATTCTGAAACCACCTCGCGGAGAGCAGTTTTATTAAAAACAGAAACTAGAGACAAAAAGGAAGAAATCATGTGGCAGTCAACCTAGAGCTTTGTCCTCAAGCAGTTCAAAGACACAAAAATCTATTCTCCGTTCCCTTGAGCACATAAAGATCTCGAATTTTCCAGTAGCTTATGGGCTTTCCAGCCTTCTTCCAGCATCCCCCAATTCCCAGGACATGGGGATGGGGAACAGGGGAGCTCTTGGCGACTCCCCTCCTCACCTTCTCATCCTACACACATCCTGCCCAACAGAGACCTGGGCTGTGCCTTTTTGCTGCTTCTCTTCCAAAATGGAAAAACCCCTCCAGCAGCTCGGATGGGAGCAGGGCTACCCAAAATAAACACTTTCCCGCATGACCCCCAGCAGCAGGGGGTGGCTCTGTGCCTAAGATCTAGCTAACAGGACACAGGCTGAAGCGTCCAGAGACAAGTGATGCTGGCCAGGTGTCCTGTGCTTCTCTTCGCTCCTCTCGGGCTTCCCGCTGACTGAAGGATGTGATGTGTGCACAGTCCAGCATCCTCCTTGGACCAGAATGTGGATATCTCTCCCTAGGGGCGGTAGGGCAGAAAACTGAGAGAAAAGAGGGGGCGGAGCCTCTGGCTGCTGACCAAAGTAGGATAGCAAGGCCTTTTGCACTTTCTGTAATGATGTTGATCCCATGTCAACTAGATTCCCTTTAAGAAGAAATACTTGGTGCAAAAGAGGATCTTAAGAATCTCCAAAATTTCAAAATTAGTCCCAGGCAATGCCGAGTTCCAGGGCTGGACTTCCCTCCTTCCTGATGTTCTGCATCCTAAGCATCTCAATTCCAGGAACTGTCAATCCAGATGCTCCAACCCTCCTCTTCTTTCCTCCACTCTAACACAAGTGAAATGTACTGTCCACACAGTGACAAAAGCTTCACTCCCTTGTCACCACAGGCATTCTGAAACCACCTTACAGAGAGCAGTTTTATTAAAAACAGAAAGTAGAGACAAAAAGAAAGAAATTATGTGGCAGTCAACCTAGAGCTTTGTTGGGGCAAAGCAACCCTGCGGGGCCTGTCTCCTCACACACAGGTGGCCTGCGCGGGAGTACTCTGGGGGCAATCACTGAGTGCTTACCCTGCACCAAGCGCTGATCCAAGCACCTCAGATGGTGCATTGACTTGGAGCTACACAGCTGCTCTAAGGTACATAGTATCATCGGCTCCATTTTACAGATAAGAAAGCTGAGATACAAGGACACTAGCAAGCCTCAAAGGGAGGATTCAAACTCACAGAGACATACCTGGCAGTCTGCAAACATGCCCACTACTCTATGCTTTTCCAAAGGCGGAGGGATGGGGAGAGAAAGAAAGCTTATGTAAAACACAGACACACACACACACACACACACACACTCTTAACACTTATGTATATACATCCATTAGAAACTTTAGTGTCAGTATTTTCTCATTACATTAGAAAATTCCTATCATTTCCAGGCTTTGAATAAAAAGATTTCTTGCTTCAGCTGCTTTATCCCTGGCATATTCCAACGTGGTTTTCCCACATGTCAGTAATAGTAAGGAGCGTATAACAGAGGAGTAAAAGCAAAAAAAATGTTTAAAATCGCCCCTGGCTTCATCAAGAGACAAAGACAGAAACCAATTCATGGAAGTGAAAGCCAACCTCGAAGAAGGAACTACGCATTTGGCACCAAGATGCCATAGGTTTTGAGGAGTCAAAGTTCTCAAAAAAGCAATCTACGCTGTTTCCACCAGGGCCTAAGTTGCTGAAACTTAAAGGGGCCTGGAAACAGGGCCTCTGGTGCAGCGCTTGAGACTGAGACTGTGGCAAGAGATGCCAGGAAGCAGCAGAAGGCTCCTCAGGCAAGAGCGTGCAGGGTGACATCCCATGGGCCCCTACTCACATGACTCACAAGGCTGTCTCCACTTGGCTCCACACCCCAGGGATCTCCTCACTTTTCCCTGGAGGGTGAAGGGGCAACCCCAACACTGTCAGCAAGGGCTAAGTCACCTTTCAGGCTCCTCAAAGCTCAAATGATTTCTGAGATACACCCAGCTTGTCAAGGGGATCCCAAGACACACAAGAAATGTTCCGTTTCCCACCCAACTCAACTGCACCTGGGCTGAAAACGGGAGGAAAATACACCCTCATGCACACATGTAATCACACACACACACACACACACACACACACACACACACACACACACTTTCCAAATCAGAGGTTGCAAATTTAATTGTCTGCATGGGACAGAAATGGGTGAAGCAGACCAGGTTGAGGCATGGAGACAACATGGTGCTTGTCTGTCCTGTCTATGAAAACACCTGCCCTCAGTTTCAAACAATGGCTCCAAGACAGAAGTAGGACCATCTTTCACCAGTGGAAGTTGAAAATTCAGATACATATATAAAATCTCTCAGTTCTAAAATGTTCACATTATGCTTAAGGCATCCCAAGGGTTAAACAAGTCTGTAGATATTAGTTTTGGGGAGCCAATTTGCCACCTATCTTTATTATTATTATTATTATTTGGCCACCCATCTTTTAGACATTAGGCCAAGAGCCAGGCAGGCTAGTGCTTGCCTGTAGCCCTGGCAACTTGCAAGGCTGAGGTAGGAAGATCACTTGAGCCCAGGAGTTCACATCCAGTCTGGGCAACATAGCAAAACCTCATCTAAAACATTGAAAACACAAATTCAAAAAATCAACAGAGATAGCAGAAGCCGCCTTAGACTCGATCAATGTCCCACTCTTAGGCTGGGCATCCCTGGTGAAAGTGACAGATACACAGGTGGAACCCGTCACTTGGAGTTCTTCTTACATCTACCCAAAAGACAGAAAGCGCAGTTTAAACTAGAATCTGAGAAGACCCCCATCTGGAACCACTTCCGTTGGGAGGGAGGAGGCCCACGGAGACCACAGGTGCTTTTCTGGGGGATGCACCATCTGCAGAGGAAGCAGCCACCTGCGGAGACCGATCTGCAAAGCAGGGAAAGAGGTGCAGCCTCACTCTGAGTGGAGGAAAGGGACAGGGCAGGGAAAGGGGCAAGCACTGGGGAGAAAGGGTCCTCCCAGAAAGAGTCTGTGAAGACAACTCCTCCCAAAGCAGTTATTCCATGCCAAGAATAACCATGCTGGCACGGACGAGTAACCATCTTCAGGAAAACAGTGATAACTCTCCCAGGGGCAGGGAGACAGGGTGCACCTCTGTGACAGTGAAGGGCTCCAGGTTCCTCCCACAATTTCCTGGAAGGCTCATCTCCGTCCCACAAACACATACCCCTTAAGGGGACCCTTTGATGGTGAACAATTCCTAGCCTGGGAGGTCACTGGGGCAAACAGTTCCTCCGCTGGGGCTGACTTGGTCACTTGCATGAAGTCTTTCTCACTCTCTCTTCCCACCTACAACAGCATTCCAGAGCCCGGGACATACCTTGGCACTGGAATCCCTGCTTCCCGAAGCCCCTGAAACAGCAGAAGGAAATAAGTCAGTTTGGGGAGCTTGGCCGCTAGTCAGCTCCCCCACAAAGTCACCTCTTGCCCTGGGCCCTCTTCCCGGGTGCAGCCTCCTAGCTACAGGCGGGTGCAGTCTTTCCCCTTGGGGTGGAGTTGGGAGCTGGGAGCTGGCATTAACCCCACCTTGAGTCACCCGACGGGAGAGAGGAAACCGCGACCACCCGCTGGCGGGATGGGGGCAGCATTTCCGTGGGGGTGGGGACGGGAGGCAGGCAAGGATCTGCCCTGGAGGTGCCTCGTGTACCCTGGGGAAGGCGGAGAGGGGCCGCCCTACTCCGGGCGGGCTTGGCGGTGTCCCCTGGGGGCACTGTGAAGGCGCAAAGGGTGCCAGCCGCCTGGGGATCAGAGGAAGAAGGGGGCCTGCAGGGATGCGAGGACTCAGGAGTGCACAGGGGAACCGAGGCCCCCTGAGAGGCGCAGTCGGGGCTGGCAAAGGGCGCTGCCCAGAGCCGCGGGAGGAAAGGGCGCCCCGATCCTGTCCGCAAGGAAATGGGGGACACCCGGGGGCGCTGCCCCCGGAAGGCAGGGGTGGAGATGTGGGCGCCTGCAGCCCGGAAGACAGCAGAGAAGGCAAGAAAGCGACTCGGGGCGCTGCCGGAGGTGGGACGCCCGCGCCCCGCGCCCCGCGCCCCGTGCCCCGTGCCCCGAGCCCCGCGCCCCGAGCCAGGTGCATCTGAGGCAGCGCGACGCCGCCCCGCGCGCTCCGGAGAAGCCAGGGCGCGAGAGGCAGGGGCGCCCACGAGCGGTGGGGCGCGGGGCGCGGGGCGCGGGGCGGCGGCTGGGTCGGGGTCCCCCGGCGCGGGGCGCGGGGCGCGGGTCCCCGCGCGGGCGGCCACTCCGTCCGCGCAGCCTCGGCAGAGGCGCCGCCGCGCTCACCAGATGAAGTCGGTGCAGTGGCTGCAGAAGGTGGGCTGCTTGAAGAAGCGCGCCGTGAACCTGTGGTTCTTCACCTCGTGCACGTTCTTCTGCCGCAGGGCGCCCTTGCGGGCGAAGCGCACGGCGCCCTCCTCGCCCTCGCCCGGCGCCGGCCCCGCGGCCGGGTCAGCCATCTTGCGCGCGGCGCGGGAGGCGCGAGGGGCCGGCCCGGGCGCGGGACGCGGGCTGCCGCCCGGAAGGCGCGGAGGAGCCGCCGCCGCTGCCGCCCCGGCCCGCGGGCGCTCGCTTCCTGCGCCGGCTCCGCGCGAGCCCGGCTGTCACTCGCCCAGCTGCGGCCGCGGTCCAGCTGCGCTTGGCACCGCTGGCCCCAGCTGCGGGGGAGGGAGGCGGAGCCCGAGACGGCCCCGCCTCCTCATTTGCATCGCGCCCAGGCTCCGCCCACACCGCCAGCTGCTTTACATATTGGCACCCCCGCGGCGTCGGCCGGGTTCGGGCGGGCGGAGGGTGCTCATCCGCAGCGCTGCGGCGCAGGGAGTGCGCCACGTTCTGTAGACCAGAGCTGCCCCCCACTGTGTCTTCGGCTCGGGTTCCCCCTCCCCGACCCCAGGGAGTACGGAGAGCAAAAGGACCCAGGAGGATTAGGGACCAGGGTTTAAAGGGCTGGGCGCAGAGGATGCCGCCCCGGCCTCTGCGGAGAATGGTACCCATCCACACACACCCCCATTCACTCTATTGGTCATTCTGCAAGCGTCTCCTGAAGGGATGGGCTCTCACTGTCACTCATCCGGAAAGGCGTGTGGCTCCACACACTTACACACACATAGATGCACATATTCTGCAGAAGTAGAGAAGGCGCAGTTTTTATTTCGTATATATTAGGCTCCACCACAGAGAACCTTCTTGGCGTTGCTTGCTAGAACACACAAGACGACTCCCTACTTACTGTTCATCCCCTGCACAAAGACCCAATTTCCTCAACTATAAATAGAGCTTATAAGGAGAAAGAAAAATGAAATAGATCAGTATTTTCCAAAAACTTCAGACTCGCCTTTGCAGATGGTGGTCCTATTTTTGCACTGGGTTAATCTGTCTGAGTTTGAATAGCAAGAAGCATCTTTTTTATTACAATATCTCCAGGTACTGTCATCTGCCCAAAACATCTGAGAAGCCTTCTTTTATTTGGTCAAATGAGATCGGCGAATGTCACAGAAATATATTCAAGACACATTAACATCGAACAGGGATGCTCTCCTCTGCGCCATCTGAGGGATGGGCAGGTAACTGAGTGGTAATAATTGTCTAGTTGTGTAACTCAGGGCTAAGGTCTGTCCCTGCACTGTACCCACACTCCTTCCACCATGCCCTGCCTCTGAGAAGCGTCCAATTCTTTCTTGCCTGACATCTCAGGAAGAACCTGACAAATATTGGGTGAGTGAGTGAACTAGAGAAAGAAGATGTAAATAGCTGTGTCCCTTTATCCTTACCCACACCCAGTAAATGTTCAAAAACAATAAACATCAAATGCTTGTTAAGTGGATATTTAACAAGTCACAACAACTTGCATAGATTTGGTAAGTTTTTCTGTGGATAAGGGTAGGGAGACACAGGATTAAGATATCCACTGTGGTGGAACAGCGATTGGGTGGACCTGACTACCAAGCACACCAATGGCCAAAGGCTGAGCCTGAATAGTGGTAGAGCTCGGGTCCCACTAAGACTATTTTTGCCTGGAAGCTACTGAGTGGCAAATCATTAGTAGATCGTTTGTGAAGCTCCTTGGCTATAATAATAGAATGTCCTTCTCCTACATAGTAATTCAAGGTAACAAGGAGAAAAATAGCACTCACTTTTAAGGTAGACATGTTTTGGGAAACTGGATGTGCCTGTCTATTATTAGTCCTTTCAGAGGCCCCGCCACCTCTCTGGGAGGCTTGGGGAAACATCTCAAGGGACACTGCTGCCGAAGTCGATTTCCTTTGAACCCAGGAGCTGGAAGCTCACAGCCCACATCCTGCCTTTTGAACGAAGTGCCCTGGATGACTTTGGTCTGTAACAACAAACAGTACCTCATGGCGAGTGGGCCTTGGTTTGCAAGTGCTTAGAACCACACAAAGCCTCACAGCTCCTGAGGGCCTCGCCATCCGAGGACAGAGAGCTGGGTTTCCACTGCCCCACATTCCTGTGCATTAGGGCTCTTAAATTGTGACTCTTGGGTGCCATTTTTAAGCCACCCCAGCGATTTCTCTCTTCTTAGCTCGCCTGTTGTAGAACTTCACCTAAATATCCAAATTTTAACATCTCTAGGGAGAAAAAAGGTACGACTCAATGAAACTCATGTTCTGAAGTCACTCCTTCATTAATTCATTTATTCATTCATTGAATAAACGTTTATTGCATGCCTGCTATATACTGGCCCATTAAATAAACCAGACAGAAGTCCCTGTCCTCATGGAGTTTCTGAGAGAGGATGATCAACAATAACCTAATCAATTAATAAAACGATAGTAGGTGGATTGGAGGTTCATCCTGTGAAGAATAATAAGCACTGCAAAGTACAAAGAAGGCCAGTGCCTGAGGAAAGCTTTTATCATTAGCAACATCTCAGCAAAGACCTGAGGAGAGTGAGGGTTCAAGCCATGGGGTAGAATGTGCCAGAGAGAGAAAATAGCACATTCAAAACCATGCTTCTGCAAGTTGGAGAAACAGCAAGGAGGCTGGGGGTCAGAAGAGACATAATCTGAGGTGAAGGAGACAGAAGAGCCCACATCTGTACCTGTGGCGAGGAGTTCGAATTTGACTCCAGTGAACGGAAGCCACCAGAAGCTGGGAGCAGAGAAGTCCTAACATAATTTGCATGTGTGCCTCTATTTCAGAATTACCCTGCCTACTCTGTGGGAAGTAGGTGATAGAAGAAAAGAGAGAGGCAGAGAGAGCAGCCTCTTGAGCAGCTCTATCGAAGCAGGAGATGAAGACCATGTCGCGTGGTGCCACATGAGGCTGAAGGGTTACAGTTTCCTGTCTGTTGGCATGGGCTCAACCCATGACCAGAGGGCCAGCTGGTCCATTCTGTTCACAAAGGTATGAACGCTGGTCACTCAAAAACCTTCAGCAGCAATGTGGAAGCAGGTTGCCCTAGCTGGGAATGTGGTCCAAGGTCTCCTCCATCCAGCCTTTATACTTGATAGATATATTTATCTCCTGTGGCTGCCCAAAACAATCCCACAAAATCATTACAAAATTGAATAACTAAAAATAATACAAATGTATTGCCTGTAGTTCTGGAAGATAGATTGCGAGGGGGAATTAGGGCTAGTCTCCTGCTAGAGTCTTCAGAGGAGACTCCTTCCTGTCTCCTCCACCTTCTCGTGGCTGTCAGCATTCCTTGTCTTCCGTGGCTTGTGGCTACAGCTCTACAGCTGATCGTTGCTGGTCTGCATGATCTTCTCTGTGTGGGTCTCCTCCGCTTCTGTGTAGACTTTCTTGTGTTTTACATGAACACTGGTCTTGGATTCAGGACTCAATCAGATAATCTGGGATGATCTCTTCTTCTCCAATTAAGGTTTTGTTTTGTTTTTTTATACTAGGAATTGAATTCAGGACCTTGCACTTGCCAGGCAATACTTATGGCACTAAGTTATAACTCCAGCCCTAAGATCCTTAATTTGATTACATCAGCATAGGCCTTTTTTCTTTTTTTTCCAAATAAGATAACACAGGTTCCAGGAGTTATGACATGGTATAGGGGCACATTTCAAAAAAAAAAAAAAGGTAGTACAGAACGCTGGGCAAATTACTTCTTCTCTTTTTATCTAATTTTCTTCCTCTATAAAATAGTGCAGGGATGGAGTGGTTTTCTTCCAGCCCTGTCATTCTTAGCCTGCATGTTCTAGCATAGCAGTCATTAACCACAAGGAGCTAATAAACCTCAACATATAGCTCAACTGCATTGATTATAATTAAAACATATTTCTAAGAATTTTTATTACCCAAGTCATCACCCTATATTTCAAGCAAAAAAGAATGTAAAAACATCTCACAAGCAATTTTTATCTTCATTACATGCTGAAATGTAATGTTTGCAAAACAGTGAGATAAATGTCTCTCTAAAATTCATTTCACCTGTGCGGTTTTATCAATTTATTTTTGTAGAGTGGCTACAAGAAAATGAAAAATTATGTATGTGGTTCACATTATTTCATTTTTGTATATCTCTGTTCTAAAGGAAAACATATTAAGTAAGTTATACAATATACTTAGTATTCCAGCCAGCACCCAGGCCTAGCATGTGAATGGGACCCCCTGGGGCCCTCTGGACCCTCATTCCAGCCAGCACACAGGCCAGGGGTGTGTGTTTAACTTCTTTCATCAGACAGGCCCCATGTGGAACTCTGTAGCAGAACTCTCTGCAGAGAGGCTAGAGGCAAGATCCACCCAACTAATCCAGGAGCAGAACATCTTGCCAGAGTGGCACAGCAGGTTCACCTCCAAGGGCTGCAGCAGGAAGAAGTGGAGCTCAGCAGCCAGACCCAAGCCACACCCACATGGACAAGTTTGAACTTGGTAGACCCAGATCTGGTGCTAAGGTAAGAACTCTACCAAAGCTCTACACCAAAGGTTAGAAAGCAGGGCTATACAGAATGGCAAAGAAAAGGAGCAAAATGGACTCTCAGGCCCTGAGCCCACCCAAAACAAATGCAGGACACAATAGCATAGAAGAAATTGGAAATCACACACCTGAAATCTCTGAAATAATAGCATTTGAAGTAAAGAAACAACTGCAGAAAGGTATGGAGGAAATCAGATGAGAAATAATTTCTGAAGTAAAAAAATAAATGATAACTATAGTGAGAGAAGTACTAAGTGCTTCTAAAGAAGACACTGATATAAAATAGGCAAGAATATAAAAATGATAGAATCCTTGAATGAGCAATATAGGAAAGAAATAAAATGCATGAAGCAGATTCAAAATGATGTATGGGAAATTAAAACCTCAATCACAAGCCGGCAAAACCATTTGAATGCAAGTGAAAATACACTTTCAGACCTTGAAGACACTGTTATAGCTAGTGAAAAGGCAAGAAAAGATCTCTTAAAAACAACTAGGATGCAGGAAAAAATAACTTAAAATCTGCAAAATGATACAAAGATGAACAACGTAAGACTAATAGGCATCAATGAGAATGAAGGAGTCACTACGCATGATATAAAAAGAAGATGGGCAGACGTAATAGCAGAAAATTTCCCAAATATGGAGAAACAATCTGACATTCAGGTAACCAAAGTATATAGAACTCCAAATAACATCAACTCAAATAAAACCACACCCAGACATATAATAATCAAGACAGCACAGGAACAGTATACTAAAAGCTGCTAGAGTAAAGAAACATCACATTTGAAGGAAAACCCATAAGAATAATGGCAGATTTCTCTTTGCACACCATCAAGTCAAGAAGACCATGGAGCAAAGGACTTCAAGTCTTACAAGAAAACAAATTTCAGCCCAGACTGATATAGCCTGGAAAACCCTCTTTTAAGTGTAATGGAGAAGCAAAAATACTTCCAGGACAAAGAACAACTAAAGAATTTCATGACAACAAAGTCAATCCTACACAGTTTATTAAAAGATATTCTAGAGAGGGATTAAAATGGCCACAATTCCATAAATGAAAATGGAAAGAATCCACCAAATAGGGCAAACAATTAAACACAGAAAAAAAAAAAAGAGGTATACAACAGCAGTCTTTCAATTATTCTTTTGTATATAGCAGCAAAATATGTCCATCAGCATACTTTACAAATGGACTACTGCAGCCTATGGGTCATGATTCTGTCAGGCTCTATAAGGTGGATATCAAGGAAATAGCAGTAGCTCAGTCCCACAAGTGCCACTTGGCCACCAGTAAGCATCATGGACACTGTCTATGTCTACAACATACTAAAACTTTGTGCAATACCCTGTCTCCAAACTGTTAGAAGTGCTAGTCATATATTTTCCATTCCAGTATTTTTGTTATGGTTTATTCTTACTAATTCTTTACTATCATGAAAACTTTTTCTTAGGTGATATTTTTGTATATAGTAACCTAATCAAATACTGTGTAAGTACTCTGAATTGATCACAGATCCATATATATGATAAACTACATTCTCGCCTCTTAGCTGGACTCACAATTAAATTTTAATTTTTTAATATTATTTCAAAATACTTAATTTAATTTTGAATTAATCAATATATAATTAATTTTCTGGATATTATTTAATTTTAATTTTTGTTTTATGATTTATACTGTTTCTTTGACTTATTATCTACTTATAAGACATGATATGATATTTTCTTCTAGTATTGGAAACTTTAAAAAGTGTATTTCCATTTTCCATTGACTTTATATTAGTTCTTCTTTGTCTTTTACACACACACACACACACACA
>PVKN010023465.1:0-14889 GCA_004027915.1 Capromys pilorides
AGAAATTTTGCTATGCTGTAACTGTTGTATATTCTGGTATCGAGGTGAGATGGCTGCTCTTTTATTGAGACATGAAATGTGTCTCAACAGAAACTAAATGAACATTTCAGAATAAATTATTGCTACATGTAAACTATAACTGAATTGGTATTTGTTGGAAGGACCTTATTTCACATTTGTATTAATAATTGTCAAAAGGGCCTCTTTTAAAAGCTTATATAAATTTTTTTCTTCAGATTCTATGCATTAAGAGAAAAATTCCTCTTACTGTAATAAAAACATTTGAAGAAGACTGTTAGTATAACCATTCCTGAAATTAACTTTTTTAAAATGTGACTAACCACCTCTCATACTGTGTTTTCCCACTTTTTTCCCCTTACTCTACTGCAGCTCGGTTAAAGCAAGTACATATTAGAGTGCAGACTGCTGAGCATTCGAGTCAGCAGTGAACCTAACAGGGCCACACAGTATTTCCTTTTTCTTCTAGAATTCTGTACTTGAAAATCTAATGATTTTGTTTTTAAGTGTAAGAAGTCTCTTTAGAACAAACTGCCTTCTTCATCTTCTCCCTGTTGCTACTGGGTCTGAAATGAACACCATGTATCACCCCATATGTTAGGGCAGATCTTTTGCAGCCAAGTATCATTAGCATTTGCCAGCATGTGGAACTTCAAAGGTAGATTTAATACCAGTAAGATAGTCAAAAAGATATTTTAAAATCCTATTTAAAGCTTTATTTTTGGTGGGTTCAGCTGTGGGAAAGTCGTCTTTCATAAAATATACTTAGTAAAGATAATTTACTTCTGTGTCTTGATGCATTTATCATAAAAGATTAGAGGGTGGCTGATAAATGCTCGTGATTGTTAAATAAGAATTTTATTTTTAATGATAAAAGTCATGTACTTTGCATTTGGAGATGGAAAAGGAGTTTTAGCCATGTGGAGCACTGCAAAGAGAAAGTGAGAGATGAGTCTGCCAACCTACCTGGTGCCCTTGGTCAGTCATGTAGTTCACTGTCCACTGCTTCCTGTGGGTATAACTGGCAGGTGATAGGGCTCGTGGCTTTTAAAGCTAGAATGCCAGAATATTAAAAGTGCTGTGATTTTTATCTAAGACATTTTACTCCAGAGGTTATACTCTTCTCAGTGCTCGACTTGTAAGTACTTCATGTACTTTGAAATATATCTACCTTTAAATTTTGTCAGACTTTTATCTGAAATTGTGAAAATATTCTGTTTTTCAAGGCTGCCATGAATAACAGGGACACATGTATAACACTTTTCTTTCAGTCTAGATTTTGTCTGAATTACTGCATGTAAGTTTTTATAAACCACTTCAAGTATTTTTATGGAAAAAGATGGAGTATTAATTAGAATAAAACTGCCCTTAAATTCACATAAAAAGAAACATGTTCAGTGTTGGAAATGAAAGAAGAGTTTGTTCTACGTGTCAGAAGCCTGGAATTCCTGTGGGCAACACTGCTGAGAGCGAGCCATTGATCAGTCAGTCGGTGTTGTCCCTGAAATAGAACGTTGCTGGGTGAGACCCTCTAGTTAAAGAGAGTAGGTCAGAATTAGTAAATGTGCAGATCTCAGCCTACATTGAGAAGTTCCCACAGTGCTGCCATGAGTAATAGCAGGCCAAATACTCCCAGGTTGTGCTTGGTACAGATGGCATGCTAAACTCAGTGCTGGGCTTCATTAGCAGTTGCAGTGCCATCGGGGTGACAGGTGTGATGCCCTATTTAGCTTGCATAGCAGCTTAGCGGTTTTCCAACAAAGATATATCTGAATCATCTTGAGTCATCTTGAATGCACATTAGTGCATCCCTGTAACCCGTTACCAGATTGCTCCAGCCAGAAGTTAAGATCAGCCTGGGCAACTCAGGCCTCATCACAAAAGCAGAAAGGCTGGACCAGCCGGGCGTGGCGGCACACGCCTGTTATCCCAGCACGTGGGATGCCAAGGCAGGAGGATCGGTGTGAGTTCGAGACCAGCCTAGGCTATAAAAGTGAGTTCAAGGCCAGCCTGAGCTGCATAGCGAGACCCTGTCTCAAAAAGACAGGAAAAAAGAAAAAAAGGCTGGACCAGTTTGAGTAGGTTTGAAGGGGCCAAGTGTAGGCATTTGTAACAAATGGAAATGCTGCTGAGCTAGGGACTGTGGTTTGTGAATTACTGCCCTCAGTTACCATGAAGTTCCATGAATGATTGCTTTTGGTCCTAGCAATTCAACAACTGGACATTTAACCTACCAACAAATAAGTTCTTCCTCTGTACATGAAAGATAAATACTGAGCTATTTGGTCTAACAAGGTCCTTCTCAATTGCCAGCAGAACAAAGATCAGACATAAATGAACAAGTATTTCTGAAGAACAAAAAGTCTGAAATAGCAAAGTTTTCCTTTGATTCAGTCATTGTAAAAGGCAGTAACTTTAACAAATACTTTATTTGAATTTATATTAAGATTAGAAAAGACAGAAAATGGAATTTTGTGCCTAGGAAAGATTGGTTCAAATGAAAGGAAAAATTACCCAATTTGCTACTACACAGTAGAAGTGTTAGTTTGATAACAGATATTTGATGTTAAACTTTACAAATTAACAAGGCACTGAAAAGAAAGTTAATGATAGAAAAAGATAAGTACTATGAGGATGACCTTTGAGCTGAACTACACCCCTAGTCTTCCCCGCCCCACAATGAGTCTCCCTGAGTTGCCCAGGCTGAGATCAAATTTGTGATCCTCCTGCCTCCGCCTCCCAGAGTGCTGGGATTACTAGGCATGCACCACCACTCCCAGCTAAACTTTTTTCTCGATTACATAAAATATATTGCCACCAAGTTAATTAAATGAAAGGATAAGTCTGCTGGTGAGGAGGGAAGCCAGCTACACTAGATTCGAATTTGTGTAATACTTTCTTGGTATCTAAGAAAAGAACAGAGTGCCTGAGATGCAAAAAATAAATTGCCTAGAACTGAAGAAAGACTTGAGTAGTCAGCATTAAATACGTATGGAATAGCCAGGCCCATAATCACAGCTCTCAGAAGGCTGAGGCAAGAAGGTCACTGCAGGTTCAAGACCAGCCTGGGCTACATAGCTCAAGAAACAGTTCAAGCCTCTTTCAAAAAAAAAGAAAAAAAACCAGCTGGTCAGTAAGAGAACACTTGTATTACCTGCCTTGGCAAAGGGGAAAAAAAAGTGTTGGCTAGGCAATTTGAAATGCCATTCATATATAGTCTTTCTGGTTGACGCATGCTAGAACTGAAAGCTCACATAGAGAATTACTGTGGTCGGTATCATGGAGTTTAAATACCAGCCAGTGGGGCAAGAGCAGAAGGGAGCAAATCCTGGAGGGAGATGTAAGTCCCTTGTCGCTGGAGTCACCTCAGCCTGAGCCATTTCTGAGCCCTAATTCTTTTCTTGACATGAGGGCATTTGTGAACCAATCTGTTCCCAAAATAACTTGAAAATACTATGTTTAGACATATCTTAATGCAGACCATCTCTAATGACATTTACTTAAAGAATACTAGGTAATTCACAGATCTGTTTGAGGGCTAGACTAGTAAGTCTTGGAAACTGCACAGTGAATACAACAGCCAAACTGTACTGTGTGCAATGGCTTTGGAAAAGCCCCAACTGCTGCTCCTAAATGGTAGAAGGACCCTGTGACAGCACTACTATTTGAAATAAGATTACATGTGGCACTTTCATGCTCTCCGTGCTGACTTCGGAGTTGAAATCTTGATTGGGCAGGTGCACTTGACAGAAGATATGTTACATATCTGCAGAGGCTGGGAAGCGTTCTTTTGGAGTTTGTGCCTGTGTGTGCATGTTTTGAGACAGGATCTTGATATATAGCCCAGGCTGGCCTCAAACTCTTGACAATCCCCTGCCTCAGTTTCCAGAGTGCTGCAATGACAGGCATGTGCCAGCCCAAGGTATTAGGTTTTGGTTTGATTTGGTTTGGGGTTTTGCTTTATACAATTTGGTGTGTTTTTTTCCTTTGAGGAAACTAGATTTATAAATCACGAATTTATCATCATCAAGGAACATTTTTTTTTAATCATATTTTTTTTTTTCTCTTAAGGAACATTTTTAAAGCACTGGATAACCAAAACCTTGACATTTCTATCATTATATCCCAGCTGTTCATTACAATTCAATTAAATAGGTGTAAACTTGGTAAGTTGTCACATGTATGTGATCCCAGGATTTGGGAGTGTGAGGGAAGAGGATCAGTGAAGAGTTTGAGGCTAGCCCAGGATGTGTCATGAGTTTAAGGCCAGTGTGAACTACATGAGTCCCTGCCTCAAAAAAAAAATAAAAAATAAAAAGGGTATTAACAGTTTGAGCAAGAAAGCTTTTATTTATTTTTTTTTTTTTTCTTTTTGAGACAGGGTCTTGCTATGCAGTTCAGGCTGGCCTTGAGCTCACTTTTGTAGCCCAGGCTGGTCTCCAACTCTCACTGATCCCCCTGCCTCAGCCTCCCAAGTGCTGGGATTATAGGTGTGCCCGGCAAGAAAGCTTTTAAACTTGATTAAATGTGTAAATAATTGTGATTAATCTGATGAGTCTCAATGGAAATACCCAATTAAAGCAGAAAAGATTAGATGCTTACTAATCAAATTCAAGATGATGGGCCTGCGAGATAGCTCAGTGGTCTAATGTACCTACTTAGGCAAATGCACAGGGACCATGGTTTGATCTCGACATCACAGGCTACACAAGTCCTGCCCCGAGGTGGGCTGAATTGAGGGGAATAAAGAACTAAGATGACTCCAATTCAAACTGGAAAACAAGGATTAGAAAGAAGAGGGTTTTTTTAAAAAGTGAATTTTGAATCTCAAGCAGGGTCAACAGGTACTATTTTAACTCGGAAAAAAAAAACACTCAAATTTTTTTAATTTATTGCTAACACAAATGCTAAAAAAGAAGTAAATTTTCTCATCTTTTAGCTAGTAAATAACTGAAGATTCTTTTTTTTTTTTCAGAACCGGGGATTGAATTCAGGTCCTTGTGCTTGCCAAGCAAGCGCTTACTCTACTGAGCTATCTCCCCAGCCCCTTAACTAAAGATTCTTGAAACAAAAA
The DNA here is from genome assembly GCA_004027915.1 of Capromys pilorides. Lineage (NCBI taxonomy): Eukaryota > Metazoa > Chordata > Mammalia > Rodentia > Capromyidae > Capromys > Capromys pilorides. The sequence goes on from PVKN010023465.1 coordinate 5,093, forward strand.
ATATAAGGAACTAAGGGAGGAAAACTAACCACAACAAAGTATAAAATGATAGAATGCCAAGTAAATCATGAAATGCATACAATAAAATAACCACTGTCAACCTGGATAAAATAAAATCCTCCATTAGTGAAAGACACTTCAAATGATCTAGAATGAACACAACAAAATTCAACCCTGCTTGCACAGGTAAATGTAAGGACAGTAGTGGCAGATTTGTGCCTAAGTATAACTCTAGAGAAAGAGCAGCAAATATGAGAAGAGAAAGCCCTTCAGTGCCAGATGACATGCCATGGATGAAAGGGAGAGTGCACACATCTAAGAGACTAAGAAGGGCACGAGCTCAGCAGCGTTTGATGGATGAACTACAAAACAAAAGGATGCCATCTGAAACCACAGCTTCCTTCTAAAACATGGGACCTGGTAGAGGAATTTTATCAGTAGGTTCTTCCCAGCATCCCTACCTCAGTATCAGGGATGGATCCCAGGGCCTAGAACAGGCTAAGCAAATGTTCTCTCTACCTCTGAGCCACATCCTCGCCCTTTTTCCTTTGAGACAAGGTCTTGCTTGCTAAACTGCCCGGGCTGGGGCTGGCCTCTTAACGCACCATCCTGCCTCAACTCCCGCATGCTGGGAATGTAGGTATGTACTGTCGTGCCTGGCCAGAGGTGATTGGCTCTAGCTGAGGGCCTCAACAGGTTTGGAATCAGTAAAGCATCTATCTAGAATTGAGGGGAGAAATAGAAAATGTAATAGGTTTACGTAGAGGAAAGAATTTGAAATTCTTGAAAGGACAGAAGCTATGGCAAAGAACAACAGGACAGAGGACAGCGAAGCTGAGTCTCGGGTCCTGTGTGGAGCAGCGGCCGGAGAGGACCTGGTGACACGGGGACTTCAGAAGCCCAGATGTCCATTATTTGAATTGAAACCTTTGTCAAATCTGTTCCGGTGTTAATTTATTGTATTTAAAATAAATTCTTAAATTCTGTTTCTAATCATTTCTTATTGTTTTGTCTCTTTTTGTCTTGAGACAAGGTCTCCTATGCAGTTCAGGCTGGCCCTGAGATCACTCTGTAGTCCAGGCTGGTCCAGAACTTATAATGATCAGCCTGCCCCATATCCGGGAGTGCATAACCACCATCGGGCTCCCCTCCTTTAAATTGCAGGTGTCAGGAATTTTGTCTCAGCAACAAGGAAAGTGAGTAAGATAGAATTCGCTTAATTCCCATTCCTCCATTTTTGGTCATTGCCAATGACACTTTCCAGCAATTGGTACATTTAAAAAGGAGTGTTACTTATTTACAGAAGGACAAACATAATCTGGCACTCAAACTACAGTGCAAGAAAGACAGCTGTAGTAAGTGCCGCACAGGATGGAGAAAAGTCTGCTCAGCCATGTTAGTGTAGACGTCCATGTATCTGTCCTCCCCCAGACTCACACTTTTGGGGAGATTTATGGTCGGTTTTTTTAGTTTGCTATTTCATCTGTCAAAGTGAGTATCTCACCATTTCTGGCTTGGTTTGGGGTTTTATGCTTTGGGGGGGGGGGTGCTTTGTATAAATAAATAAATTAAGTAAATAAATAATCGCTTTGACCTCCGTGTTGATGGGGAGGATGGACCATACCAGGCAAGCAGTCCTACCTCGGAGCTACACTGCAGCCTCATGGCTATTTCTTAAAAACAGATCAAAGTCTCACTCACCCTCTGCTAGGAGGAAACACACCATCCTTATTTTGAAGAATAAGTTCAAAGAGATTTTCTTTTTTAAAAATTGGGGCTTGAGAGGCCGGCGAGATGGTTCAGTGGTCTAAAGCGCCTGCTTAGGAGGGCTCAGGCAACTGTGGGGACTGCAGTTCGATCCCTGGCACCACATGCTGCGCCAGCGCCACCACCGGGACAGGCTGAGCCAGCCACAAAATGAATAAATAAAGAAACAAACAAACACAACAAGCAAACAAATAAATAAATAAAATTTAAAAAAAAAAAATTGGGGCTTGAAACCAGAGCCTTTATACTGAGCTTCAATCCCCATTTTCTTTTTATTTTGGATAGGGTCTCACTAAATCGCCGGGCCAGGATTAGAACTTGCACGTCTCCTGCCTCAGCTTCCCTCAGGGCTGGGATGACAGGCGTGGGCCACGGCACCAGGCCCTAGAATTCTGTGCATACCTCACTAAGGTAACTCTCACCTTCTGAGCTTTCCAGGCGACTCAATTACTTCACAGCTGTTGTTCATCTGATCCATAAATCGCTGACTGCTCCTTCAGGTCCTTAGTTCCTTACGAAGGCTCACTAGCACAAAAAATCTGTAGTGTCTTTTTCTCTTATTCATCTATATCATTTTAACTCTGGATTCCTAAGTCGGAGATGTACTTCCATCCCAACACATCAACTTTAGGGACTGGAAAATGTGCTTCAGAAATTTAAAAGGTAAACAGTTAGATTAAGAACATTTATTAAGTACACTGAACCACACTGCCAATAACTGCTATAAAAATTCAATTCTGCCGAGTTGGAAGCAAGCAGGTTCAAAGAGTAGATTAAAAAATTAAACATAAAAGGGTATTTCAGTCGGGCGTGGGAGCGCATGCCTGTAATCCCAGCACCGAGGAAGCAGAGGCAGGAGGACCGCCGCAAGGACCAAGGCAGTCTTCTGACTGTCTCAACCACCACCCACCCCCCAAAAAAACGGTATTTTCTTGCTTGCTATAACTTGTATTTCTCTCTCAAACTACACCGACTCCCCTAAGTGTACGGTCTCCGCCTCTGCCCCAACGTAAGCAGCACCGTCTAAAACGCACGGAGGGTGTGTAGGGAAAAAAATGAAAGGCAGCGCGAGGCCCAGAAACAGGACCAGAGGACGTCAGGCACACGATGTCCTCGCGACTTTCGTGATCTTCTCGCGAGAGGAGAGTTTACGCGACACGTCAGAAACTACCGACTCAGGCGCGGAGTGACTAGGGCCGGAACAAGCTGGCAGCAGAAGGCCGCGACGCGGGGCCGTTTGGGTGGGAGGACTTCCGCCGGAAGAGCGGGAACGCCTGGGACTTCCGGCCGGTAGTACATATTCGGCGCGGCCTGAGGCTGTGCTGCTATGGCTTGCGCCGCCGCTCGCTCCCCGGCTGACCAAGACAGGTGGGTCCTGAGAGAGCGAGAGGCTTGCGGCGGTACCGGCCCCGTCACCTCCTTCCCCGGCCTCGCCCACGGCGCCTCTCCGGAGCGCCTGATTCCCCCGGAAGCCTGCAGCGCCAGCTCTTCCCGGGTCCCTTCAAATTCCGAGCTTTGCCTGCATTGCGGATAGGAAATAACAGAGTCACAGCGTGAGGACTGTGTCCTTGTCTTTTTCGTTCAGAAAGGCTCTGTACCTCTGATGGCGTACTTTTTATATGACAGGATGGGGGCCATCTTCGGGAACTGTTGACAGGCAGTTGTTGCCTACGCAACAGTTACCGCGTCTTTTGTTTGCGTTGGTTGACGCGCGGTGCTGCCGGTGAGATCTTCCTGTCTCTGCCTCCTCGATGTTGGGACACGTAGCCACTTTGGTTAGTTTTTCAGCTCTAATAAATGATGTCGGGTCACCACCCCACGCCCCAGCCAACGGTGTGCATAGTTTTTTTTTTTTTTTTTTTTTTTAATTTTATTTATTTATTTATTTGTTTGCTTGTTGTGTTTGTTTGTTTCTTCATTTATTCATCTTGTGGCTGGCTCAGCCTGCCCTGGTGGTGGCGCTGGCGCAGCATGTGGTGCCGGGGATCGAACTGCAGTCCCCGCAGTTGCCTGAGCCCTCCCAAGCAGGCGCTTTAGACCACTGAACCATCTCGCCGGCCCCGTGCATAGTTTTTAAGTGAGGTAAAACGTAAAGAAGCATTAAGGAATAGATAGAAGTGCGTGCCTTTAAATACTGCTCTTGTTACACCAACTGTACTTTTTCTGTGGCAGGTTTATTTGTATCTACCCCGCTTATTTAAATAATAAGAAAACCATCGCAGAGGGGAGGCGGATCCCAATAAGTAAGGTGAGCTGTGACCTCACCCTGGTGCTTCCGGGTTGGGAGAGTTCATTCGTTAAGACTTGAGAACAGCAGCCAAAATTTCAAGTCTTTTCCTTAGTACTGGTGAAACCTGAAAGCACTATTTCGAAACTGGAGGAATTTTTTTAAACGGTGTTCAATGAGACTGGGGGCAAGCGGTCTAGCGTGTACTTTTTTTTTTAACCAAGGTTATTATAGTCTTTACTAAAGGAAATAAGGATGGCGTTGCACAGTATAGTGTCCACAAAGCGGCGTAGTTTTTTCAGAGTGCGACGTAATGGCCGTGTGTAGTTCACAGGCACTGTGTCGGCCTGTTATGTGGGAGGCCCAGGGTTGGAGTAGGGGAAAGAGTCACTATGGGGGACCTGGCTAAGATCCCCAACTGCCTGTATAAAGGGTTGGGCAAAAGGATAAAATAAGGAAATAGAGACAAATTTAGTATCGCGTAAAGGGGGACTGGGAGGTCAGTTCCTCAGGATGGACAGAGATGAAGACGCTCCAAGCCATGCACTGTTCCTTGGGTGGACAGGACAAGAGGGACTGGGGAATTTTGCTGTTGGAGTAAGGCTCGAAAGTGATTGATTGGTGACATGTCGGGTGGATGATCCTGAGATGACTGGGAGTGGGTGTGGGGAGCACGGAGATGATCTCATACTAAGAAGGATTTTGATCCCTGACGTTTTTTAATCACAGTTCGATAATCCCAAACCTCCGTTTATCCCTTAGGAAGGATGCAAACAGGTTCCAGTTCTGAAAGTTAAAATTTCTTTCTCCTTTGTGTTCTTTGCATAAAAACTCCCCACTGAACTTTAGGTCAGTAAGTGCCAAGGATTTTGTAGCAGCTTTTCTGTTTAAAATTGATGTTTTATTCTATTTTCAAAGAGACTTTTACTTTTTTACTCTGATGACAGATTTCAAGCAGTTTAGTCTGTGAAGCCATGAATTAGTTATTTTTTGTTTGTTCGTTTTGTTTTTTTGTGGGACCAGGGTGCAGGCAGGCACTTGTGCCACAGAGCTATCTCCCAGGCCCCCGAATTAGCTATTTTTGTGTTACTTAGGTTAGCTATTTTTAAAAACTATGTTTGTATGTATGTATGTATGTATGTGTGTATGTATGTATGTATATGGCCAACTCAGCCTGCTCTGGAGGTGGAGCTGGCGCGCATGTGGTGCCAGTGATCAAACCGTGGTCCCTACAGTTGCCTTTAGACTGATGAGCTATGTCGCCAGCCCAGGTTAGCTATTTTTATGTTATCTTTCATTTTGCTGCAACTTAAATGTGTAAAAAAGAAAGTCTGTTCTGCTGCCTCAGGAAAAGAAAGATACCAAAGTACTTGTTCAGAATAATGCCCAGCATCAAGTCACTGTGACAGACTGGTGCTCTTAGATTCTTTCTAAATCTGAGTGAATTTTTAAAATTTTTATTGTTGTTCAGGAGACATGCTTACAGGTGTCTTTTTTCTTTAATTTAAATTTATTGGTACATTTTAGGCATACATAATGATCACATTCATTATAGGGAATTTGTACCTGTACATAATATAGCTTGATTCTTTTTTTTTCCAGTTCCTCTCCCTCTGCTTCAGCTCAACATTTTTATTTACAAAAGTTTTGTGTCTTTTAAGTATATAGCTTAATTTTCACAAAAGGAGTCCTTCTGAGTAACCAGCATCCCAATTTCAAAAGCATTACTAAGTCAGATGCAGTGGTACATGCCTGTGCTGTAACCCTTGTTCATTTTGGAGGCTGAGACAGGAGGATGGAGAGTTCCACACCAGCACAGTTACATAGTGAGACCTTCCCCACCTCAAAAAATAATTTACTACTTTGCGGAAGAGTCTGTTATGCCCCCTCCCAGTCAGTGTACTTTGTTTTTTTCACTTTGCTTTAAGCTGATGAAATTTACCCATATTTTGAGGTGTAAGTTTTTATTGTTGGTATGTTTTGATGCTAGGCAATGAGGCCAGCACCTTGGATTTGCTAAGCATGTACCCTACTACTGAGGAATGCCTTCAGCCCCTTTCAGTACAGTTTGTTTGTTTTTAATGTACTTGGTACAGGCTCTCACCAAGCAGCTGGAAGTTCACTCATAGTGAACTTCCTGTCTCAGCCTCCCCAGCACAGAGATTATAGGCGTGCGCCACTACGCCAGGTCTTGGTGGCCAGCTCAGCACACCCAGGGGCAGGGCCAGTGTGACATGTGGTACCAAGGATTGAACCCCAATGCCTGCACTTGCCTAAGCAGGCGCTTAATCCACTGAGCTATCTCGCTGACCCAATACAGCACATTTAGGTCTTGATGCTCTGTAGCAGTTCAGTGGCCACGCGATTGAGAAGTATCTAAAGAACCACCAAGTGCATTTGAAAGTGCTTAGCATCCCTGGCCTGTCCACTAGAAGACAGATCCTCTCCCCTAGTTAATCCAGAGCAACTGCCAAACATGGACAAATTCTTCTGAAAACCACTGCTCAGTAGTCCTCATGGTGAGGGTATACCACACTCCTTCCACTGGTGGATAGTTGGGTTGTTTCCAGTTTGGGGCTATTGTGCATAGTGCTGTGATGGATGCTCTTGAGCTTGCCTTTTTGTATTGTTGTGGACTATATGCCTAGGTAAATATTACCAGTTTATGGTGGTTCTCTTTAGTCAGCAGTCATGGAGCACCTGCTCTTTCAGAGCACCGCCCTGGGAAGATGGTCAGACACAAAACCAGGCCCTCACCCTGAAGCAGTTTATGTTCTCTAAAAGACAGACACACAGATGTGATCAGTGTTAGTCCCAGGGTGCTTTTTTTTGTTTTGTTGTTGTTGTTGTTGTTGTTTTTTGTTTTGTTGTTGTTGTTGTTGTTGTTGTTTTGAGACAGAGTCTCACTATGAACCTCAGGCCGGCCTTGAGCTCACTTTTGTAGCCCAGACTGGTTTCAGACTCGCACTGATCCTCCTCCCTCAGCCTCCGAAGTGCTGGCATTACAGGCTTGCTGCCACCACACCGGGCTGTTTTTTAGTTTTTGTTTGTTTTGGGAGTAGAACCATGACCTGCACACTGAACAGTATCCCCAGGCCGTTTTGTTTTTTGTTTTTTGAGAGTTTGGGTTTTTTTGCTTTGTTTTGAGACAAGCCGCCTCAGCTTTTCAGTGTTCTGATTGTAGGTATGCACAGCAAACCCAGTTTCTTAGGACTTACTAAAGTTATGGTTGAAATAACTGTCTAATAAAAGGATCTGAGGTTCGGATGTGTTTTAATCATAGTATTTGAAATGATTTACACAGTCCTATAGCAGTATCTACTCAGGGATAAACTACTTAATGTTTTCATTTTTACCTGTTTAGGCTGTTGAAAATCCTACAGCGACTGAGATTCAAGATGTATGCTCAGCAGTTGGACTTAATGCAGTTATCGAGGTACGATGTGAATCTTCCCTGTTTCTCCTGCTCATCTCAATGACATAATGACTTTCTTAAAGCCTATCTTTGTTTTGTTTATGTTAGAAAAATAAGATGTACTCTAGGGAGTGGAATCGTGATGTTCAGTACAGAGGCAGAGTTCGAATCCAGCTGAAGCAGGAAGATGGCAGCCTCTGTCTGGGACAGTTCCCATCACGTAAGGCTTGTTTCTTTTCTTTTTTTTTTTTTTTTTTTTTTTTTTTTTTTTTTTTTTTTTGACTAAATCGAGCTCAAGAATAGGTAATTCCTGTTCATCACAAAAAGGTTTCTAAACTGACCTTTTCAAAGGTGTAAATTAATTTTATTATGAATTTTATTATGTAAATGAATTTAGAAAAAGGACACTGACAGGAACAGGTAAACAGAGGTCACATACTTTTTTCTCCCAGTACTGAGAATATTGAATTTAATATCGACCTCTGCTTGGGTGGGGTTGGGGGTTGTTAGGGTTTAATCCCCAAGTGCCGTTCCAGTGCAGGGAGCACTGAGAAGGTGATTAAGACTGGGCGTTGTAGCACGTGCCTGTAATCTCAGCACTTTGGGAGGCTAGAAACAGGAGAATCACTACAAGTCCTAGCTATGTAGTGAGACCCTGTAGACCGCCTACCCCATAGGCCTTGTAATAAATAAATAAATATTTTCAGTGTTGTCTCACTTCAGGACATTCTCTCCTGCAGAAGCGCCCACTTGAGCAAGCCCCTACCTTCACTGTCATTTGAATAGTTGTGTAATTATTATTTCCCTTTTTTTTTTTTTTTTGTGGCTAGCTCAGCCCACCCTAGGGGCAGGGCTGGCATGGCATGGCATGGCATGGTACTAGGGATCGAACCATGGTCCCTGCGCCCTTGCCTAAGCTTGCCTAAGCAGGCGATTAAGACTACTGAGCCATCTCGCCAGCCCCTCATTTTCATGATATGATTGTTTCTTGGACTTTATCATACAGGGAATAGCTTTTTATGTCTTACTTTCTAGATTATGTACTAACTCCACCTTCTGGTTCCCAGGTAAGTCAGTAATGTTGTATGCAGCAGAAATGATACCTAAGCTAAAAACCAGGACACAGAAAACAGGAGGTGGTGACCCAAATCTTCAGCAAGGAGAGGGAAGTAAAAAAGGAAAAGGGAAGAAGAAGAAGTGACCGGCTGTGAGCATCAGGAGTGCGGCCCCTCTGCCGGGACGCGCTGGAGGCATCTTGGTTGCTTTTTGTTTGCATCAATCGCCTGAACTACACATTTGTGCCATCTTCGTCATCAGAGTTGACCATAAAATGAGTCCAGCATAGTAGAACATGGTGGAAATTTGCATCTACCTTTCATGTAGTATGAAAGAAAAGTATTTCTTTCATTGAAGAGTTTTTGTGGAAAAGTATATTTAAGTGGACAGTGGACTTCCAGAAGTTATTGGAAATCTTTCTGTCCTCTGTGTAAGCATGTATTTCAGATGAATAAGTTTAGTAAGATTTGAAATACACATTTTGGTCATCTTTTAAGTTAATTAAATAAATTTTTAAACTGCCTTGGTTGCTTTTTCTCATGAGGTAAATAATGCCAGTAGAGGAAGTTGCTAATGCTGAAAAAAGAGGTGGTGTCTCCTTGGACAGTGTGAGCCTGAAGCAAAGCTGGCAGATCCTCTGGTGGAGAAGTCAACAGTGGGAACCATAGAACATATTCTTTTTTTTTTTTTTTTTTTTTTTAATGTATTTAGTATGGGGTCCCCAGGGTCTCACTAAACAGATCCAACTCAGAGTGATCCCGTGTTCAGCCTCCCAAGCACTGGGGTTTCAAGCATGTGCCACCACACCCAGTCTCCATCACCATTTTATCATGCCCTGGGGGCTGGAGCCAGCTAGGCCCGAATGGAACCCAGCTGCTGTGCTCTGCCTAAGCAGGTGCTTAGTGTCTTTTTTTTTTTTTTTTTTCTTTGACTGGGAATTGAACTCAGGACCTTGCACTTACCAGGCAGGTGCTTGTTCTACTGAGCTATCACCTGGCCCTAGAGCACATTCTTTTAATCTCTCTCATCAGATGATTCCGTTGCTGATTTATCACATGGAAAGTTGGGATTTGGATTCCCTTCTCAGTAAAGCCAGAACATTGTTTCCATTAGAGTTCCAAAAATTACTTTCGGGGGCCGGCAAGATGGTTCAGTGGTCTAAAGCGCCTGCTTAGGAAAGCTCAGGCAACTGCAGGGACTGCGGTTCGATCCCCGGCACCACATGCTGCGCCAGCCCCCACCACCAGGGCAGGCTGAGCCAGCCACAAAATAAATAAAATAAAGAAACAAACAAACACAACAAGCAAACAAATAAATAAATAAAATTTAAAA
>PVKN010023466.1:0-14776 GCA_004027915.1 Capromys pilorides
GATTCACTTTTGTTAGAATCATAGCTGTCTGTAGATATTTTTGTTTCATATTTGGCAGATTATAAGTTTTAAGGAATTTGTCCATTTTTTTAGGCTTATATTTAGTCATAGCTACACAAAATAATCTAAAACTTATGGATAAGGTTTTCATTATATGAGAATAATTTTGTCCACAAAAATTTACATTTTCTCCAGCAATGAGCAACAGTTCCATATCTTCAACATACTTTACAACATTTGCTATTATGTGTTCTGTTAATGGTCATTGCAATAGATGTCATAGCATCATTTGTTGAATTAAACATCTTTTGTCAACTATATGCAGTTTTACACTGTGTAAAAAATAAATTGCACATGTGTGTATGGGGGATCTTTTTTCTAGCTATGGTAGTGCTGTGAGGATATTTCATATGTGATATGAGTCAGTGGTCCTCTGTTTACTCTAAGTCAGAGTCATTTTCATAGACAGATGGGATGAATTTGATGTATTGATACCAAAATTTAAAAAAGTGAAGTGCTATGGTGGATGCGAGTTCAGCTCAAGCCTATTAGCTCCTGGCTGCTCTTTCTGCTGTCCTTCTCTGTGTGTGTGGCTACCACAGGTCTCCCAGCTCCTCTCCTGAGAGATCAGGAAATGGCGGGACAGAGGTGCATAGTGTGAGCTCCACAGGAGACAGAGTAGGAGGTGTCTGTGACAGTCAGATCAGCACGTTCAGTCTTGACATCACATCCCACATTTAGAAAGAAATTTTACTTTGCAATACTAATATTATTATTTTCAATGGATTTGAAAGTAAATATGTGTAATTTAAGATATATTTAAATATAAAGGGTGAATTCCTGCACAAGAAAGGGTAACAAAATTCTTCATGTGTCACTGTATGTGAAAGTGACATACGAGTCTCTTCTGAGTTCCAGAAAAATCACCTGCGCCAGGAAAACCGGTGACTTTGTCTTTCATTTTCAGGAAGCAGACAAAAAGCTGATGGGAGAATGAAAACAGGAATATTAAGGTGTTTAAAAAGACATCTAGATGAGCTCTGAGTTTGCCTTATGTCATCATACATGGAAGTGTAAGATTTACATTTTTTTTAATAAAAAAGCATTATCCGTTCCCTGGCCGGGGCTATCTCTCTCATGCTCTCATACCTCTAATTCTAAATACATAAACTGGTGATGTTGTTGAAATATCACTGAGATTTTTTTTTTTTTTTTTTTCCATTGGGTTGGATAAGAGTTGGACATGTTTTCTGTGTGTCCTCAGGTTCCAGTCCTGGTGTCCAGAGAATAATCATGACATGATTCCTTCAAAATGGCAGTTGATTACGTGTGCCGCTGAGAATGTATCTAACTGTTAAACCAAACTTGTAATTGAGAAACGTGAAGTCCAGGGCTTCAGACCCTGGTCCTTAGCTGTCCTCGCAACCCACCAATTTTACTTGTAGTCTAGGTTTTGGGGCCTTGGGTTTGGTGGAAAGAGGACAACAGGCTGTGTGGATTCTGGGAGGAGCACCAGCCCCTTTCCTCAGGCCTCCATTCTTCCTGTGTGCAGCACTGCCCCACCCTGTCCCCACGCCTCCCCCACGGCCACGCAGGCCCTGTCACCTGTGCCCTGACGCCTCCTCCTACGCCCGGGTTAGCTCTGGTGCTCTCCCCAAAGAACAGAACAGTGGAAGAAGATTGTGGCCATATTCCTTTGTGTCGCCCTGCCTGTACACCAGATGGAGTATTGACAGAAGCCTGCAGAGTCTCCTGGGGATTTGGTCAAGTGGACCGGAAGCTTCAGTTTCTGAAAGGAAATAACACTGGTCCACTCTCTGCACCTGTCTGGCGCTACCACTGAACTCAATGTGTCCAGTGCGCCCCCTGCTGGTCCTGAGCATCACAACAGGGAGGTTTGGGTCTGGCCTCCCAATGAAGTCCTCTCACTGTGGCTGTTGCACAGTAATACACGGCCGTGTCCTCGGTTTTCAGTTTGGTCATCTGCAGATACAGCGTGCTTGTGGAGTCATCCCTGGAGATGGTGAATCGGTCCTTCACAGATGCAGCGTATTCTGTGGTGTAACTGTTAGCCTTGTTTCTAATAAGCGCAACCCATTCAAGCCCCTTCCCTGCAGCCTGGCGGACCCAGTTCATGTAGTAGTCACTGAAGGTGAATCCTGAGGCTGCACAGGAGAGTCTCAGGGAGCCGCCAGGCTGCACCAAGCCTCCCCCGGACTCCACCAGCTGCACCTCAGCCTGGACACCTGCAAACACAGATACATCCTGCTCAGTTAATATCACACATGTTCACTGTGTAACCCATTCAAGCCAATCAGACACTCTGTGTCTCTTGCTTCTTATGAATTACCATTTAAAATAGAAATGAATAAAACCCAGCTCAACACCAGCTCCATGGTGGGCTGTGTGTATTCTGTCCTGGTCTCCACGAGGGTACAGCTGCTGTCCAGAGCTGCACAGTGAAAGCTGGGGTGGTTTAAAGAGGAAGATGGGCGACTTATTTGCATTTTCTCCTGCTATATAGAGAGCTCTGTGGACAGGAAGCAGAAACATTTCAACACCAATTACATGTGAGTTTGTAGGTCAAATGTGTGGAAAATAATAACATTATAAAATAAGGATTTTATGTAATTATGTTACTTATAGCTCATAGTCTTAATTTCTTTCTATGCATTCAAACAACACATGAGCCAAGTGTCTATGTTTGCTCTGTTGCACAAACACAAAATTCCTCACAGAAGCATAAGGGAGCTACTCAGTGTGGCCAAGAGTTCAGAGCTGGCATACACAAGGCTAGTGGAGTCAGGTCCTCCTCACGATCCCCAGGGCAGAGTTGAACATCCTTAGTGAGATTCAGAGCCTCTTTCTGTGTTAAAATCATGTTCCTATTTTTGTAACCTCCAGTGTTACCTGTGCTTCAGGGATGACCCTCCCTGTGCACATCAGGGTCACACTGTAATGAAGGAGGTTGTAGGCTGCCTGTGAAGCTTTCTTGATTCAGCTCAGGTGAAGCAGGTTTGTTGAGAGCTATCAAACACAAATGCTGCCACAAATTGAGTGTATCCAATGTACATAAATTTGGTGAGGATAATTTCTTTAACCTCCATGTCTGTCATCTATTTAGCTATTGATCTGTGTACCTATTATTTATTTATCCGCCCACAAGTCCAGGTCAATTTTTGTCTATTATCAAATACTCTATAATATCAGAGGTATCTAATTTATGCTGTTGCCATTGAAAACCTTTCTGATTTCTCCAGTAGCTTCTCTGTGAATTATCCATGTGGATCTCATGCAATATTTATAATTCTAAACATTAACCCTAGTGAATGTAACTTCATCTAATGTTTCCCTGTTGATGCTTTAGTGTATTGTACTTTCAAAAAGTGCAGTGCAGTCACGATTATTCATGAGTGCTATAATATTATCTTGGATACTGTGCATCTATTTCATTATAATGACGGGCAGTGATTTTCCTGCCAATGTGCCAATAGTTCCTCCTTCTACCTCACACCTGTGGCCGTCAGCATGTCTACTGGAAGATCATGCTCTTCTTTCAGGCTCAAATTTCCTGATTGAGCACAGACTGCATCATCCTGTGAGCTACAGAGGACAGACTGGGTTGAAACCTGGTGCTGAGCTGCATGGTAATTGTTCTATGTCTTCAGTTTTCTGGTCTATATCTTATGTAACATTCAGATTTGTAGCATAAACTACACTTTGATGCAGTTTTCATCATTAATTATAAAATATTACACAATAATATATATATTTTTAAAAGAAACAAGTGCTCTCTCCATACGTAAATTTCAGGGAAATAAGTAAAAGTATGATGAAGCATAGATACATAGGTTGATCAATCATTGGCCAGATTTAATATACTGTTTTGAATTCTGTGCACACTTTTGCAACTACAAGAGAAGTGACTACCTGCTTATGTGCATGAACATCTGGAGAAGCTGCCACAGTGACTTGGCTCAGGGAATCCCTCCAACAGCATTTTAGCATCACCTCAATGTCAAGGCCCTGAATTATTTTCTACCAGGCCAGAGTCGCAGTCAGGGTCTGGCTCAGCCTTGTCCTCAAGGACTCGGCATGGACACAGGCATACCTCACCTCCTGCTTCCTCTGTGCATAGACCTTGGCTGCTTCTCTGGGTGTGAGTCAGCCATGCTCAGGCCACTCGCTGACTCCACATCAACTGACAGGTATGTAAGATGCAGAGGCCTGTGACCATGAGCACTTGAAAAATGAGATTTGTTGTGGTGTCCACATTTTATTGGGGGTAATAGAAATATAGTAAATTGACTTTGCAATATGAAAAGGCACAAAGTGTCTGAGATTTACTATTAGCTACAATTGGGATATTGGAAGTGTTCTATGATTGTAAGGTGTGTGACAACATTGGAGGTCTGTACCAACTACGTGCCACTAGATACTCTACCATAGAAGAATCCACACAAAATATCAATGCCTTGTCAATGCCCAATGTCCCCAGGGGTGGAGAATTAAATAGCTCCATGGCCATCCAGATAGCTCAGCAGACTCAAACACCTGCTTAGGCTGAAGCAGGGACCGGGTTGGATCCCCAGCCTGCTGTGCAGGCCCTGCGCCCAGGGCATGCTGAGAGAGTGACTGAAATTGGGTGTGGTGGCCTGGAATTGTGATCTCAGCTCTTGGAAGGCTGAAAACAGGAGAATCACTCTGAGTTCTATCTTGTAGAGGGACCCTGTAGACCCTGTATTAAATACAAAATAAACAAGTAAATAAAAACGAACAGCTCCAGTCACATGTGGACGTCTGCAGCTCCATGGATACTGTTCTCTATTTATTCAGTAAAAAGGTTTGCCTGAATCGGAACTGGGAGGAACTCTTCAAAGTGAGATGCCTGGAGACACAACTCCAGGTGGAGGGCAGACTTGAAGTCAGCAAAGCAATAATTTGCATGATAAAGGGCTTCTGCACTAAAATCTGATGAACCTGCTGTCAGTTGAGTTGTAATCTATAGCTTCATTGAAACATACTGTACAACCTGTTGTGATATAGATCTGGGGAAAAACGATTGAGTCCGTGGAAGCACAATAGTGTGTGAATAGAAATATAAATGATCCCTACAATCTCTGTGCGTGGGGCCTCTGATGGAGATGTTATTAAACTGGAGAGCAAATCCTTTTTTCTTCACTTTGTCTGCGAAGTACCAGTGTGGACTGTGCGCCTCCTGCTGGTGCTGAGTGTCACTGCAGGGAGGTTTTTGTCTGGGCTCAGATTAATATGAAGTCACTGTGTCTTGCACAGTAATATGTGGCTGTGTCCTCCGTGGTGACTGAGTTCAGCTGCAGAGAGAACTGGTTCTTGGCTGCGTCTCTGGAGATGGAGATGCGGCTCTTGAGGGACGGCTCGTAGTTAGTGCCACCACTGTAGCTTATGTCCCCCATCCACTGTGGCCCCTTCCCTTGAGGCTGGCGGATCCAGGTCCAGTAGTAACCAGTTGTGATGGAGTAACCAGAGACGGTACAGGTGAGGGACAGGGTCTGTGATGGCTTGACCAGGCCAGGTCCAGACTCCTGCAGTTGCATCTGGGACAGGACACCTGGAAACAAGTAAAAACTGAATCAGCCATCTGCCTTCCTACTCATTCCATGGGCTGATATCTGATAATAGGGATGCTCACCACAGGGTGCTGTCACCAGGCACAGGAGAAGACCCACCAGTTTCATGTCCTAGACCACACTTTTGCCTTCTCCAGAGATCTTATCCGTGTAGGAGGAGGAGCTGTGAACCCTAACAGCACAAGAGAGAAATTTTATCTAGATTTGGATGACAAATTTGCATGTGGGTGGTCTTTTCCTCTATAAAGGGACCATGGCATTTCTGGTCCTTGTGCTTCTGTGAGGAATCTCTTTTTCTGAATCAAATGCTGTTTAAGGATGCATGTATATACAGGATGGCTGCAAAGATTGTACAAATAAAATTCCTTAAGTTTTTGAAAGTAGTAATTAATGTTCAGGATTTTCACCTTGACTAACTCTGTAGGCTGATATCTGTGATCTGAGTAATTACATCAAGGACGGCAATGTGTAATACAAAACTCCTGGTTGAATACCTCTCCTCTGGGTCTTCTAAATGGGTACTGCTTCTAATGTTTTATTACTTTTTATACTTTCTTTAAAATAAATTTAGAAAAACACAAAGAAAAAAGTTAAGATTTCTGGAAAGCATGTGTTGTTATTATTCAATTATTTGTCCAATCTTGCATAACTATATCTATTAATCTGAGAAACAGATTTTTTTTGTGGAACTGGAGATCGAACTCAGGACCTTGCACTTGCCAGGCAGGCATTTGTGCCCCTGAGCTATCTCCCTGGCCCCTGAGCAACAAAGTTAACGATTAAAATAGATAACATAGCAACCATTGCTAATTAGCTATAAAGTAGATAACATAGCAACCATTGCTAATTAGCTATTCCTGTCCTGAAAATCTGTAACATATGTATTGTTGTATGTTACCCTGCTTCTCTCTTTTTTCTATTTGCTTTTGCTTCTGTTTTTACTCTTCAAAATAAAGTTAAATTAAATTTTTAAAACTGTTGCTTAAGGTTGTGACAAGTGGGACACTGACCTCATAGGAATGGTGAAAGCAGGGCAGCGCCCCACTTCCTGATCGCAGATCAGCTTCTTCAACCTCCTGCTCCCTTCTTGGGCCCCAGCCCAGCTTCTCCCTCCACACGGGCCCTGCTGCTGCTGAGTCAGGGCAATACGAGCATAGCTTCTTCTCTGTCTCCCTGATCTCTGTCCTCTGGATCTCTCCATGCTGCTAGAGCTTGTTTCACCATCATTATGGTCTTCAGCAGAGGTCCTCCTTCCTTCTGTCCTAAGAATCTCAGCTGAACAGCTCCAGCAGAAACTAGAAATAGGGCTGTGTGTTCTGAGCTTACCTCCCAGAGGTGTTGCCAGTCATGTGTGAGGAGTGTCCTGTTCCCCCATGTTCTTGTGTACCCATGAGGTGGTCATATTCCTAAGTTCAACTTCTCATATTTTATGAAGGCTATTTCTAAATTCCAAATGTTTACCCAATTATAGGTATGAGCAATTATGTATTGTAAAGACCATATGCATGATAATAATGTCCTTAAAATTAAAGTTTAACTCCAAATTTCCTATTGTATTTCAGCCACGAATGTCCAGTGTTTGACACTATTGATGCATTGAGAAATCCATGAAATGTTTTTCAGTACAATCCAGCAAGGACTCTCCTGACTTCTTGCTACTGAGTTCCTCAAAAAACTGTTAGAGAGGTGGCGAGATAACTCAGTGAACTAAAGCACCTGCTTAGGCAAGTGCAGGGACCACAGTTGGATTCCTCGTAATATCTTCTGCACCAGCCCTGCTCCCAAAGCAGTCTGAGCCTGCCACAGAGTCCAGGGGCAGCAGTGCACACCTGTGATCCCAACACTGGGGAGGCTGAAAGCAAGAGGATGATCACAAGTCCAAGCTGCATAGTTAGATCCTGTAAGAGCCAAATACATTTTTAGAAAAGCCATTAGATTTTTATTAAGGGCAAAATGGACCGATGGAATCTTCCAGTGTCATTAATTAGGTCTCCTCAAATAACTCCTGTGTGAGCTGAAACTCTTATCTATTTGTCATTGAATCAGGAAGCCAGGGCTGAGAGTTCATGAGTAATTCAGCATGGAGAACAGAGCCCACCTCCATCGCTCATTACTCTGAGACCCTGAGCACTGGAACTGCACACCCTGACCTGGAGTGCAGAGAGCTTTGAATGCTGGGTGCAGGAGGAACGCTGCTGGGACCTTCTCGGCAGGGAGGTGCAAGTGTCCAGTATCATCACCATGGTCACTAGTGCTGTTTATCTCCTTTGGCAATAGAAAGTCCCTTAGGAACCATCACTTGTGGCCCACAGGACACCTGGTCTGCTGTGCGGTGCGTGATAAGTCCCTGCCCTTCATCCCAGCATCTTTGCAATTCATCAACTAATTTGTATTTATATATTCTGATTTTTTTTTGTATTGTTTCCTGGATATAGAGTTGATTTTAGCATATAGTTCTCTGTTCACCACAAGTATTTTTTATTTTGAAATTTGTTTTTTTTTTTTTTTTAATTTTATTTATTTATTTATTTGTTTGCTTGTTGTGTTTGTTTGTTTCTTTATTTATTCATTTTGTGGCTGGCTCAGCCTGCCCTGGTGGTGGCGCTGGAGCAGCATGTGGTGCCGGGGATCGAACTGCAGTCCCCGCAGTTGCCTGAGCCCTCCCAAGCAGGCGCTTTAGACCACTGAACCATCTCGCCGGCCCCGAAATTTGTTTTTATATTTGTACATATTTGTATGACATAATGATTGCATTCACTGTGGGTAGGCATCAACTGTACATAACGCAATTTATTTTCCATCTCTTTTCTTCCTCTTCCCTAATTTAGTACTAATCAGGTGCCCTGAATTCAGGTAACAGTAGTGTCCACAGTAGTAGGGGGAAATAGATTAACAGGTGGCACATGGATGTTGTGCACAGCACCTGGAAGTGGTTTTGGATGGGGTGGTTGTGTCATAGGCTCTGTTAAATTATTGGAGCGTCACTGAGAATTTCTTGACTAAGTTTAGGAAAGCATGTGTTTCATTCTTGGGCTTTACAATACTGACAGTGATTTCCTGTACTGTATGCCATGTTGCAATGCTGGTGGAAAGGAACAAAAATTAATAAACATGAAGAAAAAGAGTGAAATACTTGGAGGATATCAGTAAAGAGCAAGCTGATAACCTGAGATTATGGTGGTGGATGATTTTATGCTCAGGAAGTGGGAATGGTTCCATTGATGGACTTTTCCCTCCATGAAGCATAAGGGTATCAACAGGGTGGAAGGTGAGCTTTGTGAAACACGTCTGAGACATGGTCAGACACTTCATAGCTGTTAACTGAAGAGTGCAAAGGCACAGCATTGCTGATCAATCCCGGGGTAGGTGCGTCTGCTGAGATGAATATTCAGGGGCTCCACGTTCCTCCTGTTTCCATTCATTACATTCTTTGATACACAGATTGGAACATGAACACAGGTAAACTCTGTGAAACCTAGGATTTTTACTGATGACATAGATGAGCTATAAAAATATTAAATATGGAATATAGGAAAGCTATAACTAAAGTGTGTTAATTTTTAAACTAGAATAAAAACGTTAAGCAAGTCCTAAGACACTCAGTCCCACCAATTTATGTGTAGTGATGAAGCAGTTTGTAGATGTTGTGAGCGAAGATGAAGCCTTTTCTCTAAGATTCTTTGAAATGTGCCCAAGTCCATGCAGAACAAGGCAATGAATTTCTTTTCTTTCCTTTTTTTTTTTTTTGGTGGCAGTGCATACTGGGAATTTGCTCAGGACCTTGCACTTTCCAGGCAGGTGCTTATGCCACTGAGCTATCTCTTCAGCCCACAAAGATGAATTTCTAATGGGAGAGAAAAACTGAGACCTAGGCCTTGAGGGTTCAAATAGGGTCGGCAGGTGGTAGAGATGTAGGTTGCAAGACCTGTCCTGTCCTCTCCTCCGTCGCCTCTTGTGGCTGTGGCTGCACTGAGTTCTTCTCTCAGATGGACCTGGTCCTGCAGGTCTTTTGCTTCGATCCCCTCCCTTCACACTGATGTGCAAGGCAATGTGAGATCCTTTGCTTTCTATGATTCCTCTGCCTGTGACCATCACAAGGAGAGGCTAAGGCTTTGGCTCATTCTCCTGACATCTGTTCGTTTCATTGAGGCTGTGAACTATTTTGACTTTCCTATGCATCCTTGAAGGATGGATGGCTGCTCTGTTGTTAGAACACTCTTCCTTCAAGTAGGATAATTTTCTGGAAAAGACCTCCTTTGACTATCTTCTCTCACAAAGAGGGTCTCTCTGAATTTCTCAGTGATCAGTCTTCCCTTTTCCCTAAGAAAACCTTGAATAGTCTTTTTCATCTTGACTTTGAAATCCTGCAGAAGTGGCATGTGGACCGCGTGGTCTCAAGGACATGTGTCCTCATCCGAGTCCTTTTCCTGTCTCAAAGTCATCCAGCATCTCCTGCTCAGTGCTCCCTCCTCTGTGGACCTGAGGTTCTTTCTGTGCCAGGATGTAGGGCTCACCTGGGAGCCTGGAACTTCCTATCTCCTGCTTTCTTTGTGGTCATTCAATGTGCAATTTTATTTCTTTTGTGTGACTGTGAAAACACCATGATTTTAATAGTTTCTACATTTTTGTAGATTTCAATAGGTAGGTGTTGACTTTCCATGGCTTTGGAGGTTGAACAAAACTCAGAATCACCTGCAGAGACTGTAGTGGTTGATGCATTGTGTGAACTTGGCTGAATGGCTGGTGGTCGATACATTTTATCAATTTGGCTGCATTGCCTGGCTGTTTCACACTGAGCCATGAGGGCCCTGCCCCAGAATGACTCAGTTTGGACTTCATCTCCTGGCTTCCTGCACAGACTCCTCAGCCTCTAGTTTGGATCCTTCAGCTTACTGTAGAAGATTCTTCTGCCTTCCTTTTCAGGCACAATGGCTGACGGTTGGAGACTGTTAGGAGCCAGTAGAACAAGTTAAGACCAGTAGGATGGAACACTGCAGTGAGCATAAAAGCCTTGGAACTGAATCCTTCAGTGGGCAGTGTGCAGACACTCTCAGCACACTTCCTCATCTGACTCTGGGACTGGCACATCTTGTGTTGTATCTGTTCCTTGTATCATGTCTGTTCTTCTAGTAAAACCCTGACTAGAACTGTGACCAAGTGTGACTCTTACTTGAGTCAGAGCTCTAAGGCCACTGTTTCAAATTGACATTTGCACAGTCATGACTAAACATAGAATAACAGAGAAGAAAACACACAAAATATTTCAGAGTTTTCAGGTATGTTCTGGTAGGTGTAGCTATGAAGGGACAATGGGGAGGATCAGCCTTCACCTCAGGTGAGGTCATAATGTCAAAGATGTCCATGTCCTGGGTGGGAAAGAACAGAGGCACCTGCAACATCACACTGGCAACATGAGCTTTCAGTCCTTACCCACAGGACACAGCAGTGATGATGCCACCTCAGGTGAGGTGCAGAGCAGGGGAGTACGTGGAGGTGCGTTTGTCTTCCCAGGATGAGTGTGACTGTGAGGCCGTTGTTAACATTTGAGAAATGGGGGTCTGTGTTCAGAATGTCAGCTCAAGCTCTGCACTCAGGAACGTATGTGTATGTGTGTGTGTGTGTGTGTGTGTGTGTGTGTGTGTGTGTGTATGTGTGCAGCTCCTTATGCACCTAATCGCATAAAGCAGTAACAGTAAGAATTACATTACTAGTTCTTTGTACATATGTGATTGATTTAGGAAAACTTACCAATACATATGTGACCTAGATACAGAGTTAACTGAGATAAAATAAAATACATCAAGGGAAAATGGAAATCTGTTTAGGAAAAAAACACATGAACAATATGAAAATGGATGCATTTACCTTATGTACTTACTGATAGAATGAAAAAGAAGCACTGCAGAGAGAGCGAGGAATGGAGAGAGGGGCAGAAAGAGACAGACATAGAGACAGAGACAGAGACAAAGAAAAAATGGAGATTAAGATAAGAATGATTTGAGGGCATTTTTAAAATTTTACAATTACTAAGGTGCAAAAGAAGAGGCCCAAGTCCTGCTCTGCCCCATTGGCTAGAAAGAGCCCAGCCAGGCCCTCAGATGCTGCCTGAGCCCAGGCCGGCCAGCCCTCTCCTCTTAATTGAGTGCTGCTCATCTTGGTGCTGGGGCTGAGTCTGGGGATCAGATCTCCCGAGGTTCCTGGAGGAGGACAGAACCGTGTGTTCTCAAACCCCATGGAGAGGGCTGTGAAGAATTTAATTTTTCTTTCTTTCTTTCTTTCTTTCTTTCTTTCTTTCTTTCTTTCTTTCTTTCTTAATGTATTTGGTACAGGGTCTCACTATGCAGCTCAGACTCAGTGATCCTCCTGCTTCTAGCTGCCCCAGTACTAGGATTACAGGCATGTGCCACCACGCCTGAACTCGACCACCGACCATGCCTGAACTCGACCACCGACTCAGCGAGTCCAAGGGCGAGACTCATGCGGCAAGTATTACCAGGGATTGAACCCTGGTTCCTGAGCTTGTTTAAGCAGACATTTAGTCTGCTGAGCTATCTTGCCAGCCCGGACTTAATTTCTTAATCTGAAGCATTTATTTCTGCACGAGATCATTCCTGGTCATTGACATTAAATTAGCAAAAGATCCACTTTAGTTGGTGCCACTTAGGGTGTTCCTGGGACTCTCCTATGCCACGTCAGTATTCTCTTCTATTGGGGATGAGATACGCTGGATCTGCCAGCTCCAAGCAAGCGGCTGGAGTGGATCTCATACATCAGCAACAGTGGTTGTAACGTAGTCATTCAAGCCGTCATCTCCAGAGACAAGGCTCAGAACACACTGTGTCTGCAAAGCAGCAACCTGAGACCCGAGGACACAACCATGAGTTATGGTATGAGAGAGTCCCGGGGGGACACTCCAAGCGGCACCATTGAAGAGAAAACTAACTTCGCAAAATGCATGTTACCTTCAGGTTGGTACAGGTCACATTTATCCATTAAGTGAAATTCATATACAGAAAGTGCATCTCATACCCACTAGAAGAGAACCATAGGAGAGTGGCATAGGAGAGTTCCAGGAACACCCCAAACAGCATGAAGCCCCCCTTGGACACTGTGTGCTGCCCCTCAGCCTAGACACCTGTCAACAGTGAGGTCCTGCTCAAGAAACTGTCAAATATGTTCCCTGTTCATCTGAGTTATGTCCACTGATGTGTTCAGAATCTTTACACTGTGAGCTATCTGTGCTGTGTTCTGATCACAGAGGAAACAGCTGGCGTCCATGGCTGGCCTCCTCTCCAGAGGTGCGGGGTCGTGACTCTCATGGTTTATACAGGGAGAGAGGGGCCCTATTTGCCTTCCCTTGTACTATATAGAGACCTCTGTGGACACGAAGCAGCACAATATCGATACCAGATTAGATGTGAGTTTTCAGGTGAAGTGTGTGGAAAATAATAAGACTCTATAAAATAAGAATTTTAGGTAACTAGGTTATTCACTTATAATTCATAGTCTCAATTAATTTTCATGCATCCAAACAATATGTGAGATAGGTATCCATGTCTGATCCATTGCACAAATGCAGCCTTCCTCATGGAAGCACAAGGGAGTGACTCAGTGTGACCACGAGTTCAGAGTTGGTGTGTGCAAGGCCAGCGGAACCAGGTCCTCCCTTGCGAGCTTAAGGACACAGCTGGCCATGCAGCATGAGAGTCACAGAGCCTATGTCCTGTGTTACAAACATGGTGCCTGTTTTCTCCCTCCAGTGTTACCTGTGCTTCAGCCGTCAGCACACTGTGAACATCAGGGTCACACCGCACTGAAGAAGGTTGCTGGTCACCTGTGTGGTAGTCTTGCTTCAGCTCAGGTGAAGCAGGTGTGCACACATCTAAAATGCTGCCACAATTTGTTTGTGTCAACATACTTAAATTTGTCTATATCTGTCTTTCACCTGCTTATGTATTGATCTACATATATGTCTATTATTATTTATTTATCTACCTATTTATTACTATCATCTTTTTCTTATTCATCAAACACTCCTTCTATAAAACCAGAATTATCTAACTTATTCTGTGCCCACTCAACCACACTGTTACATCTCTAGAAGCTTCTACTTGGATTATCAAGGTGGAATTTATATAATATTTCTGATAATTCCAAACAATATCTCTAGTGAATTACTTTCACCTAATGTTTCTGTTCAGTGATACTTCTATGGTGTATCATATACTCAAGTCGGCAATGTAGTTGCACTTGTTCCTGTAGAACTATGACATCATCTAGGGCACTAGGTACGCATTTCATTTAGATGGCAGTTATTTCTTTCCCTGCTGACCTCCGAACAGTTTCTACTTCTGCCTCTCATCTGGGGACAGCAGCATGTATGTAAGAAGGCCCTGAACTTCACTGAGGGGCAATTTTCTAGATGTTTAAAAATATCTCCCTATGGTAGAGACAGGGACACTCATGTGATTTAGAGGACAGTTTGGGCTGGAGCCTGGTGTTCAGTTACATAATAATTGTTCCTGGTCATCAATTTTCTTGTGTATAAGTTGCAAAATGTAAAGTGTAGATCACAAAAAGCTTTTACATTTTGATGGAGAGAATCTTCATCATTAATAGCAAGAAACCTGCACAGTGATATGTAGTTTTAGAAGAAACAAATTCCTTATAGATAGAAGCTATTCACTCACTTCACAACTTTTTCCCCCCCATTTCATGTATTTGGTACAGGGTCTCACTGTGCAGCCCAGATTCATAGCAATCCTCCTGTTTTCAGCCTCAGCAGCGCTGGGATTACAGGTGTACACCACCAAGTCCAGACTCCATCGCTGGTTCAGAGCACCCCAGGGGTGGGGCCAGCATGACATTCAGGACCAGGAATCAAACTCTGATCCATGTGCTTGCCAAAGCTGGTGCTTAGTCCACTGAGCTATCTCACTGGCCTTCACTTCACGTAAATTAAATATTTAGTGTTTTAAAGTAAATCTATGCCATTAAAGTACTTTAGATGTGTATAGCATGCACACCAATGATGTATAGATGATTGGTTGAGATGTCTTTAACAAATGGATTATAGGAATAAAAAATGATTACAGATAGTAGATGTGTAGATGATAGATAAATGCGTGGATCAAAACTGGAATATAGATGTAAGCAGTTATGTAAAT
>PVKN010023468.1:0-14775 GCA_004027915.1 Capromys pilorides
ATCCATCCTCATGAGAAAAGGAGCAAGCCACATAGGAGATGAGAAACAAGGAAACCAGTGTCCAGGGATAACCACCGTGAACTGCTCATGAAGTGTGTGTGTGTGTGTGTGTGTGTGTGTGTGTGTGTGTGTGATAGAGAGACAGAGACAAACAGAGAGACAGAGACAGGTAATGGAGCATGTCCTCATTCTCCATGAATAGCACCAATGGCTGCTCTCTGGAGTTGTGATGAGGGCAATGGCAGGCACGTCACCCTCATCCATCCCAGACAACTAGCTACGTGCAGTGGGCACACCTATAATTCTAGTACTCTGGGAGGCTGAGGTAGGAGGATTACAAACACAAACCCAGTCTGGGCATCTTAGTGACTTAGGCAGACCCTGGAGAGAGAGAGAGAGAGAGAGAGAGAGAGAGAGAGAGAGAGAGAGAGAGAGAGAGAGAGACTGGGGATTAAAATTAAATAAATAAAAGGCAGAGCTCTTCCAGGCCTGTCTGAAGCACCAAACAGAGAAACTGTGGCTAAGGCAGGAGCTCGTGCTGTAGGCAGGTGGCTGGAATCCTAAAGCAGCTCTTCTCTCAAGTAAATGGGCAGGGCTGGGACTTTAGCTCAGCAGTAGAACATTGGCTGAGCACGCTGGGAGCCCTGGGTTTGGTCTTCAGCACCAAAAAGTAAACCTCACCTGAAAAGCAATTCAGGGCTAGGGAGATAGCTCGGCAGCCTAAGCACCTGACTAGCAAGTGCAAGGACCTGAGTTTGATCCTTGGTACCACATGCTGTGCTGGCCCTTTGCCAAGCCGGCCATCAAAACTGGGAGTAGTGGCACATGCCAATAATCTCAGTGCTCGGGAGGCTGAGATAGGAGGATCACTATGAGTCTGAACTGCGTAGTGAGACCCTGTATCAAATAAATGAATAAAAAGAAACTTTAAAATAATTCGACTAAAAAAATAAAAACTAACCAAACAAAAACCAAGAAGTAAATGGGCAGCCCTGATCAACATTAAACCCAGTGTTTTCCATTAAGATGGTGGAGAATTACATATAACATTTCTAATTCTGGTCAGGACAAGCAGGTGTCCTATTCCACTAGGACAGTGTCCACTGGGGCTGCCACCTGGAGGGCAACTTGGTGATGCCAGGTTTGATGGCATCACCCCCTCTGTATCACCAGTGAAGATACTTTGAGATACCAAGTATTAGAATACCTGGACAAAGATGACTTAGAGGGAAGTTCATTGCCTCACATAAGATGTTCAGAAAAAAACAAGACTAATTAAATGGCTAACATCAAAGTCTGTCCAGTGTCCTTCTGTCTTTCTGCTGTGCCACTTTCACATGTTAGGACCATCCTCTTGATTAATTTCTCATGGGCTGCTGCACTCATGCAGCAGCCCCAACCCTCAGAGACACATTTGAAAATGTCCAAAGACTGGAAGAACATCCCTTTCTCATGTCCCTATGGGAGATGAAGAAAATGTTCTAGAAACTTCTTTGTCTGCCCTAACCTAAAATTTCCCTTCATACAGTTCACTGTCTAGAATCACACCACGTGCCTATTCAACACCTCAACTGGCAGGAAAGCAGAGCTACACACTTGGCTTGGGCTAGGAAAGGCGCACCTTGCTCTGAAGGCCCAACTCTCCCAATGCCTGAATCAGCTGTGAGTTTGATGAACAAGGAGGAAGCTGGCGTGCTCTTGCTCTCCAGCCTACCCATCCAATTTGTCACTGCCTTTAAGCCAATGTTTTCCTGGGGTTTCCTTAGGATAGCAGATACAAAAAGTTCTAATATTTACAAGGCTCCCTGGAGTAAACTGGAGGGGACAGGGGAGCTTCAGGACAGAGTATGATGAAGATGTTATTTTCTCATGTTATATAAGCATGGTAAACACTAAAAAAAGAGTCTAACACTGTACTTGTATAGAGCTTCCAAATAAAACACTTTCCAGTTTTAAGATGAGAAACATGAGATTGTGTCTATAGACTTACAATTTTCTGTTTCAGGTTTTATGTTTAAAATAGCTGTACCTATTCCTGATCAAGACTTTTCTTTCAATGGTATTCTTACATTCCATGTGGTCAGAAGGGAGAAACTTTATTATTAAAATAACTGGAGGCAGGAAGCTAGAGGGCCTATCAACAGCTAGGAGAGAAAGGCACTGGGCCATCCTCCGCTCAGATAGTCAGGGCTTGTGGTTCGTTCATGACTGTGGAAGATACCTGTCTCTTCCTACATTTGAAATTGTTCAAGATTTTTATTTTCTGTATAGTTCAGGATATTGAACCCAAGACTTTACACAGAGCTACTCCCCAATCCTTCTTATTCTTTATTTTGAGATGAGTTCTTGGTAAATTCTCCAGATCCAACTTGAATTTTATGGTCTTCCTGCTTCATTCTCTCAAAATATTGGGGTTATGAGAATGACCTATGATCCCCAGCTAGGACCTCTGCTTCTTTTTTTTTTTTAAATTAATTTATTTATTTTAAACTTTATTTATCTGTGTTATGGCTAGCTCAGCCTGCCCTGAAGGTGGGGCTGGCGCAGCATGTGGCGCCGGGAAGTGAACCATGGTCCCTGCGGTTGCCTAAGCTTTCTTGAGCAGATACTTTAGACCGCTGAGCTATCTCGTCAGCCCCAGACCTCTGCTTCTTAATGTTTAATTCTAATCATGGGGGAAAGGAGGAGAGAGAGGGGAAAGGAAATAAAAATGATTAAGAATATATATATATATATATATATATATATATATATATATATACACATATATATATATATCAATTATCCAAGATGATTGTAATCATTATGTATTGCACATATATACCAAACATATACAAATACATTAAAATGTTAAAGAAAATTTGCTTAAAAGCAATATATTTTCATTTAAGGGATATATATTCTTTAATTGATTGCCACCAGTCAATTAGTTACTTCAGCCACATTTATGTCACAACCCTGTGTTGCAAAGTGAAAAATGGATTGAGAACAGTAAATGAATGTAATTTCTTAATGTAACAAATGAACACGATGAGATGAGGATCAGGACGTGATATCCCAAAACATGGTACCCAGGCATCTTGGCTACTCTGAGCTGACAGAACTGAGGAAGGGAAGGCTTCCTCACACTCTTGGCCCCAGGAATGGAGGCTCCCTCATCTGAGGTACACAGGTGCTGAGGGAACCTCAGTGAACAGGCCTGGCTGAGTTCCGCCTGCTTCTTTCATGTGTCTCCTTGCCCCTTCATCCAGTTCTATTTGTCCACCCTCCTCAAACCTAATATAAAGACCCTGGGTTTCACCACTTCTCCTCAATCTTCACTTCTTATTGGGGGCTCCCACATGACAGAAAACTTATAATCAATAAATATCATGCTTTTCTAGTGAATCTGTCTTTTGTGACAGGGCCTTACCCAATGAATCATAGAAGAAACACCTGTTGAGAAGAGAAACTATGTGCACTTTGACAGAGACTCAGTCAGAGTGCTGGGCACCAGGGTAAAAGTCAGGCTGGAGGGAGAGAAGCCAGGCACATGGCAACACTGGTCTCTTATGGAGAAGGAGTCTGGCCCTCTCCGGCTCTTCCTGTGGGTGGGCCAGGCAAGCGGGTGTGATCATAGCAGACCTATCCCTTAACATCATTGCTCAGAGTGAGGGTGTAAACGGCATAAAATAAGGTGCCTGCCACCAGTGCTGTCAGTGAACCTATACTACTTATTCAGGCCTAGAACCAGCTGGATGTAACAGCAATAATGTGCATTTGTTGAGCACCAACTGTGTGCCTATGGCGCTATGAACAACTTGGTCTCATTTCTCACAGCAGCCTTTTTAGAAAGATATTGCTGTCCTTGGTTTAAAAATGCAAAGCGAGGCACAAACATTAATGTCCAGGGTCATTCAGCAGTGGGAGATTATGTGCACTCGATCTCGAACCTAGGAGACCATGGTCTTGTGGGATCCTGGCACTGTACTCTGCTCAGCAGAGCATAGCTAACAGGCAGCTGCAAGGTCTGATTAGATAAAGACTAAAAAGGTAAGGGGCCAGATGAGCTCATGCGGTGATCACCACTGGACTAATTCAGCATGGGCCTTCAGCCCTGCTAGACCATGGGGACCAAAAGGTACACAGTACATTCTAATCATCCCCAGGTCTTTTGCTATGTGTTCTTTACTTTTTCTATAAGAAGAGAAAATAAAAGATAATATGTGTTCAGAATAGAAATTCTGGGTAGCACAAAGTCTAAAATAAAATAAATATTGCCCACTGCCCCTATCATACAGTAAAAAAATAATGGTACTATATTACTAACATTTTGATGACCACCCTGTCGACTTTTCAAAATCATGTGAAACATGGAAGAGTTGCTCTCTATTAGTATTGCTGTTACTTCTAGGAAGGTAAGTTTATCCGACATCATTGCAGTGAGACCAGCATTTGTCAAGTGTCTTATCATCTTGCAATTACTACATCATGTTCTGCTTCAGTCTGGCTATATATATATACATATATATATATATATATATATATATATATATGTATAATTTCTTTTATTTGGTTTTGGTATAGGGCCTTGCTACACAGTTCGGACACAAAGTGATCCTCCTGTGTCAGCCTCCCCAGTGCTGGAATTATAGGTATGCACCACCCCACCAGGTTTTGGTGGCTAGCACAGTGCACCCCAGGTTCCGGGGCTGGCATGGCACATGGTACTGGGGATCAAACCTGGGTCTTTGAGCTTGCCAGGCAGGCCCTTAGACTACAGAGCTATCTCCCCAGACCAGTAAAAATATATTATTAGAAAAAGCTACTTGATGTATATATGCTATTAAGAGATGTGATAATGTAGGGGTGCATGTCTACAAATAATACAGCACATCAAATGCCTCAACAGAAAAACAGGCTAAGGGCATGAACTTCTGATTCACAGTGATTCATATGCTGAATAGACATGAAATATTCATCAAAACAAGGTACCAGCCCAGTACAGCGGCACACACCTGTAATCCCAGCCACAAATTAAATCTCAGTAATTTGAGAGGTTGTGACAAGAGAATTTTAAGTTTGAGGCCAGCCTGGGCAATTTAACAAGACCCTGTGTAGAAATAAACTTACAAAATGGGCTAGGGGTGGCAGCTCAGCAATAGAGCGCCCCCTGGGTTTGATACCTTGTACTGCCAAAAAAATACAGTAGTACCACAGAGATCATAATTTCATACCTATCACATGGTCAAAGGTTTGAAAATATAACAATATTTGTTTTCAGAAAGAATTTGGGTGTAATAGGATTTCCCAGCCACACCTGATGAAAGAGAAATACAATCCTTTTCTTTTTCTTTTTTTCTGTATCAGGGATCGAACTCAGAGCCTTGCGCTTGCCAGGCGGATGCTTAAGCTGCTGAGCTATCTCCCCAGCCTTTTTTGAAAGTGCAACCTACGTCCAGAGGCTAGAGTGAGTTCTGTTTTTCTGCTCTAAATTGTTTATCACAGCAATAGAAAGCTTAGTCATGCAGCTTGTCTGAGAGAGAACCCTTCCCTAAGGCGCAGTCCAGGTGATCAGGTAACTATGTATCCTAGCAGTGCAATTTGTAAAGGTGAAAAGTGGAAACACTTTAAAAGTCTGAGCAATAAACAAATTGTGAAATATCTGCCTAATATAGAAATAAGCGATCCCAAAGAAGTTGAAGATTATTTAATGATGGGAGGTGCTATTCACTGTTGGGTGGGGGAGAGGACTGTTAAACAGTAGATAAGCTAGTATGAGACTTATTTATGTAAGAAAAATTTTGAGAAAGAATACATTGAAACAGTAACAGTGGTTACCTTTGAATGATTGATCTTTGTGCAAACTTCATTTAATTTTTTCTGGAATTTTCTATAAATACAGAGAATGCTATGGGGGGGAGGGGGGCAAAAAACCTAACCAGAAAAAACAGCAGTCTGATATCCTTAAGACATTATTAGAGGATGTGTGACTTTCTAGAACCTCTTTTCCCTGGGAGCGTTTAACAATAATTGCAACTGCTGATATTTATTGAGCAGCTACTGTGAGCCTAGTGTTGTGTTGAGCAGTGTACATACAATACTGCATTTAATTCCTCAAGTGCCCCAATAATGTACACATGGAATTAGCCCTACTTTACAGAAATGGGACCGTGATTCTGAGGTCGGTGATACAATGACCAAGGCCCCTGAGAGATTAGACTATAACCAAACCAGGTTCGACTTGAGCAATCTAAGGCTAACTGCAGAGTTACTTATGTTTATAAATATTCAGTTTTATTTATACACTCTCAGCCTCTCTTAAATCTGCCTTTAGGCTCCGCCTCTTTAATTAAAACAGTTCTTCACATCCAAACTATTTAGCTTTCTATCTTTGGGGCTCTTTGGAAGAGCGTCATTATTTAGAGATAAGAAATAGTGATGGAACATGTGCTCTGTCACTTTAAAGAGTAATCACCGTGTCCCTCTCCAGAAGCGAGGCATGCGCAGTCTCGTAGGGTCTGTTGGCACAGGGGCACTGCGCTGGATTTAATGTTCTGCTGCTTTAGAATTCATAATTTTTCAACAAGGAGCCACGTTTTCATTTTGTGCAGGGCCCTACAAATTATGTCTTTGGTCCTCCTGATCACGTGGGAATAACGAAGTCTCAAGCTTCATTTAAAAAGACATCATGTTTAGGGTTTGGAGCTGTGTTCCTTGCTTTTTATTAGCTACCTGGGCCAATGCCTACAGAGAAAGCATTTTGCATTGCCTGAAGAAGCCTGCCTGAAAACACAGTGCTGTGAGAGGCAACAGGGCACTCCCCACCCCCATCTTGCCTTCTCTACCCAGTGGTTTGTTTGTTTGTTTGTTTGTTTGTTTGTTTATTCAGTACAGAGTTTCACTGCACAGCTCAGACTCGTAATCCTCCTGGCTCAGCCTCCCCAGTGCTGGGATTACAGGCATGCGCCACAGTGCAAGTGGCATTTTAAACCTGCCCTCTGAGCAGGCACTGCCCACACCGTGACATCTCTTCATCCATCTCTAGAGCCTGTGGTCAGGCCAGCATGTCACCTGCCGCAGGGAAGGCTTTGCTGTTTAGAGCACCAGGAATTCTCCGGAGGAAACCATAGAAGCTCTTTGGAATGTACTGCTCGGTAAAGTCATCATCTGAGAGGACTGACAGAGCTGAGCTCACGGTGCGGCCCAGCCCTCTCGGCCAGGGCTGTCCACGGCAAGGTGCAAGACAGACACAGTGCTGGTGAAATGACCCTCAGCACACTGTGACTCTTTTGGGGCACCTGGTGCAGGCAGTGGCAGCAGACCTGTGACCCCAGGTACCCAGGGAGCTTAGGCAGGAGGGTGGATATTTGGAGTCATTCTGGGCAGCTTAACAGGACCCTCTCTCAAAATATTAATGGGTGAAGAAAGTTAGGCAGAGAGCTCAGTGGCAGCGAGCTTCCCTGAGTGCTGACCCCTGGGCTCACTCCCCAGCACAGCACAAAAGACTGGGGCTCCCTGTACAGAACATAGTCACGGCTTGAGGAGGACTGAGTTCTCCACCAAGCCCTGGGTTTCCATAAGGTGAGACAAGCTGTTGTCCCCGTAAGAACCCCAGGGTTTACAGAGAAGCCATGTGGAAGGACAGGTGTATCACTGGGGAAATAAAAAGAAAATGCATCAAAGACAGTGAAACACCAATTCAGTTGTTTTGTCAGTTCCTCTGACCAAACTTTAAAGGTCTCTTTCTGAGAGGTTATTTCATGACACATGAATTTTCTCAAATTTGTTGCTTACAAAACCATTTAAGTGACTGTAGAGAACCCCACTAATTATCTCTCCCCATCCGTTCTTCCCTCTTATGGGAACCCTGACTCTGTGTGGAAACTGTCCTTCATCTGACATCTGCCTTGGGGTTGGCTTTGATTACTAAGTTAATCAAAGTAATCGATGGTCCTTGCTGGTCATTCACTGAGGATGTCATGGGCTCTGACCCTGGAGAAAGAAAAAGGCTGCTGAAAGCATCCCTAAAAGTTCTACACCTTGGTTTTAATGGTACAACAGTGGAAACTCTGACCCACAAGGGGTGATCATGGAGACACGCTGCCTCGTTGCCTCTGACCACCATTTTGCAGCCATGAGCAGCGGTGGCCTAAAGCTGAGGTTGGCTCTTCAGAGCACAGAATGGAAAGAGCTGCAGAGAAACTGGTCCAGTCCTAGACGGGCCCGGGCCCGAAGCTCCCCACCACACAAACCAGCACAGTTCATTATTGTGTAAGCTGGTTTGCGAGGGCCTTTCTATTGCCGTCATAGAAAACACAGGATGACCTTCACACTAGGGCCAACCTGGGGCACTGCAGAATTAGGTTCTAGGCTCCATTCTGAGTCTTTAGTGTATTAAATTGCTACATAAAAGCCCCAGCTTTCCCTCTAACCTCAGTTCTGTCAACCAGTAAAACTGGCCATTGTAATACTTACTTTGGAGGATAGCGCAGAGGTTGCAAAGATAACGCTATGAATGCCTACAAAGACATATAATCATCTTACATGTCTGAGGTACTGCTGGTCTTGAGTAGCTACATTACAACCTGCCCAAGAAGTCTGCTTGTTTTCCTGAGCACTTGTGCGAGAACAGCACTGCCTGGGCTTATGTATCCCCTTGTACCGGCTCCTATCCCTTCTCAACCATGCTTAGCATCTCATCGATGTGCGGGGCAGAGCAACAGAGCTTCCTAAAATCATTTTTCTCCCTATTCAGCAGACACCCAAAATACCAAGCAGAAGAATTCAGTAATATTTTTAAAGCATCTCATCGGAGCCCCTCCTGTTCTGTGCTCAGAGATGTGGTACTTAAAAGGCTTTTTGAGACCAGGAAGAAAATTGTCTAATTCAGGTACAGAGTGTGGGCTCCATTTATCCTCCCAAAAGGTAAATGAAATTGTCAAAGGCGTGTAATGGATTGGCAGCATTTTAAATGGAAGCTATGTGTGTTTTCAGAAATGTACTAACTTGTGATCATTCACAGCAGAGAAAAATTAAACTCAAGTGAAGAAAACAAAAATCCAGCCTGTGAAAAACACCCAAATGTCAAACAAGGACCATCGAGAATCTGGGAGGCCAACTGGTCAATGAAGTAGCATGTAAAGATTTCCAATTTTCCTGTAGTAAATTATTTATTCAGCTCTTCCATACCATCAATATATTTTACAAGTTTAATACCCAAATTATAGCTGGCCCACCCATTTATGGCCCCATAAATGAGCCCTGACTTACCAACGTGAATTCTTTTCCTGGCTGTGTCAGATTCGGATTGGATTTGGATCTATGGCTTTTATCCTTACCAGACATTTCAAGGCTGATACTTTATTGCTATATTTAAAATGGAAAGTGCTTTAAGATAGACTAGGGAGGGGCAGAGCTGATTCGTACCCTGATACGTCACATCCTGACTTCACATCCTACTCTAATCCAAGTTAAGGTCCTGGAAGTCCACACAGAAGCCGTCCACACTGATTTGCCCACACACAGGGAATTTTCTTGGAAGGATGTGAGTGATTATAAAAAAATCTTAAGTAAGAGTAACTGGAGCTTTCAGTAGTAAAACTGACAGGCAATTTCCATGCCTGTATATTTTATAAGTCAAATAAATAATAAGGATATAAATGAAACATATCCAATCATTTCTTAAGTTTGAAAGTATATATGAAGCTAAATCCTCAACCCTTGCTTATCAAGGCTTGTATTTTATAAAGTGCATAGCTCAATAAATTAAAAGCAAAGAACAAGACTAACAGCTTCCACTTACAGTTATAAAAAGCATTATAGCTCTAAGATTAGTAAATCTCATAGAGTTATAAATATGAAAACAATTACAAGAAAGGACTAATAATGCCTAATTATAATGAAGCCTAACTGTGGTTTTTAGAACTTCAAAAAGGAAAGTTGGGGCTGGGGAGATAGCTCAGTAGAATAAGTGCTTGCCTGGCAAGCACAAGGGCTTGAGTTTAATCCCTGGTTCTACAAAAAAAAGCTAGCAAAATGTTTTATTTGTTCTTTACCATTTTAAGCAGCTGTTTTCCTTTACATTATTGTATCTTAAGATTTTTTAAAAATAAAGTATTTTTAGTGGTCCATACAATAACCAAGTGCAACCTGATGTTCATAGGAACCAGCCACGCTCCACAGAAGGAACCTGAGGACTCAACCCTCCGGCTGGCCGTGGGAGAAGCAGCCGAGAACAGCCCCCTCCTGGGCCTGGCTCATGGAAATATACCAGGGGCAGAGTGCTCTGGGGGAGAAGCATAGTGTTCGGTGTTAAGGCAAATTATTGTCTTAAAGTAGGAACTGGCTCACAGAGAAACTTAAATTCAGGTTTACAGGTCCAGCTGCAGCTTTCCTGCCTGTGTCATCCGACTCATCATCTCTTCAGCCAGCTATACAACTTGGGGGGCTCAATGAAAACTGAAAACCAGGTGCCCGTTGTTTGAAAAAAAGGGGAAAACGTCATTAATGTTCTAAGTTATAAAGCTTTCTTTCTACCCTGATTTCTCTATTTGCCATTGTGTTCATATTCATTGTATGATGGTATAAGAAAGATTTTAAATCATTAACAGGAACTTTACCATTTATTTTTATAT
This sequence comes from Capromys pilorides, assembly GCA_004027915.1. Lineage (NCBI taxonomy): Eukaryota > Metazoa > Chordata > Mammalia > Rodentia > Capromyidae > Capromys > Capromys pilorides. The sequence continues at coordinate 10,617 of PVKN010023468.1, forward strand.
TATAGAATTATCAGCTGAAAATGCAAATGGAGAGTGCCAGATTTATGTGTGAGATCACTACAATTATGCAATTTTGGTTTGCACCTCACATATGCATATCCTATGTATTTTGTAAACTGAAAAGTGAAAATACAGTGAAAAATGAACTTAACTGATTTTCTTTCACTTCTTGAAGAGGGTGGAAGGTACTGTTACTGGGTAGCCTACTTCTAAAAGAGGCTTACCAACTAAATGTTATTGGGTTCTAGGTTGCCTGCCTCTTCTTCTGGAGTTCTTCTTATCTGGAGCAAAGAATTGGATGAAACCAGCAAAGTGACAAAATTTATTTGAAAACATAACAACAAAGAGTGAGAGGGAAACTATCTCTGCTGAGTGAGCCGGGGCCAAAGAAAAGGAGAAAGCTCAGTAGAAGGACATGGGAAGGCAGGGCAGGCTGCCGGGAAGAAAGTCAGATGGCAAATTCTTGGTGTCAGGGTGTCCTTACATTGTCCACATCTTGAGGGAATCCACGGGAACTTCTACATATGGGTCCTCGAGGTGGTGCTGGGATCCACAGCGCAGGCCGATGTCAGGTCTGGGCCAGCCTGTTGCAAACCTGCTCAAGTTCTCAAGACAAGCCCATGTGTGGGGCTTTGGTAACTGTCCTGCCCACGTGCTTCCAGCTCGTTGTCATCCATTGCCAGGTCAGCTTTGCCACCCTGCTCTCCCATCTCAGTACCAACATCTTCCTTCATCTTCCTGGCAAAGAAGTCCTGAAAGGAGAAGAAGCTTCGCGTCTGCCTCTGTTTCTCTTTTGTTTTTGTCACCTTCCTCAGCCTAAATGGTAAACGTCAGAGGAAAACAATTTAGGTATGAAAGGCAGTCACCGAGTTCCTTGGTCATTTGTGTTACTCAGAGCTCCACTGTCCGCTTTCCGCCTTTAAAGCAAAGTCTGGCAAGCAGGTTTTCAAGAAGAAAGCATGACCAAAGAAACAACACCCTTAGTTTTATAGTCAACCCTCTGTATCCCTGAGTTCCATGTTCTCACATTCAACCAATCACAGAGCCACTATATCAGAGGAAAAATAATGGCATCTGTACTGACTAGGCACAACCTTTTCCCTAAATATTGCAGAGTAACAAGATACCTAGCAGTTAAGTTATATTGGCTATTGTAAGTAGTCTAGAGATCGTTTAAAGTGTATAGGAGGATGTGCGCAGACTGTGTGTCAGTGCCAGCATCATGTTTCCTAAGACACTTGGGCATCCTCAGGTTTTTGCAGTCTATAGAAGTCTCTGGAACCAGTAACCAACCATGTCAAGGGACAACTGTATTCATCTCATAATTGAATTCCCGCATACTATAGGTCCATCACAACTTTGTCCTTCAAGGTGTCCTGAATTTCCCATGTCAGTTATGGAACAGCAGCCTTGAGCATTGTGTGTGTGTCCTCATGCATTCCTTCAGACTGTGTTTACAAAACATAAATTCTGAAAGGAGATTATTAGGGAATTTTAAGATGGTGAGAGCAGAGCCCTAAACCAGCTCTGGGCCTTCTAAGCCCCATGGCCCATGACACTGCAAAGCCCCTGAGCTCTGCCTTCTGCAGGTCCCCTGCCTGGAGTAAGCTGCTGTGGGGAAAATGGTCACCAATTCCAGTAAGCTCCTCTGTGCAGATCGTGTCTGTACTGTACTTCACTTAAGTAGCCCTCCCCCGCTTCCTTCCTCGTTTACCTCTTCTTTTCTTGTTGTTGTTGTTGTTGTTGTTGTTGTTGTTGTTGTTGTTCTTCTTCTTCTTCTTCTTCTTCTTCTTCTTCTTCTTCTTCTTCTTCTTCTTTCTCCTTCTCCTTCTCCTTCTTCTTCCTCTGCTCCTGCTCCTGCTTCCTCTCCTCTCCTCTTCTTCCTCATCCAGTTGCCCCTGCACACACCAATCTCAACTTGCCCATTACTTCTATATTTTGAGACAGTGTAAAACGGCTCCTCTTGCAGGTCAAGAGCAGGAAAGCAGACTACATTCCCATTTGCTCTGCTTTCCCGTCTTTTCTTAAAGTGATGTTTATGCTCCATGCAGTAGAACAAATTTCAGTGAACACTTCCTATTGTCAAGTTTTACAAGCTCCAGGGTGAATGGAGTTTTAATTTATTATATTATTTAGGTATAACTTTAGAGTAGAAATCAAGCTACTTTTTTTAAATCATGAGTTGACAATTTTTAAACTTTAATTTCTGTGAGTAAAGAAAGCATCCGCTTAAGAAAAAATACAAGTTTTACATAAAATCCGTATATTTCTATATGTAGCACAACTTGCCACTTAATTCTACAGGGGAAAAATGACTAAGCATTGCATTAGTAAGGAAACAGAAGTGAGTTTGTTAAAGTTAAGTAGCCCTGGAACATATGGACAAGTATTTGGAAATTTTTTGACTCCCTGAAAAAAGATGCTGAGAGGGAGGTAAAACACTTTTCACCATTTCTGGTCATTTTCCTAATTATCTCTTTGTCTTCCCAGCCTAGAAGTCCTAATGTTCCCAGGTTTGTAGATAGGTTAAGGAAGAGACAACACCACAGAGCTGTTATTATTAGTCCACACGTATCTCTTTATTTTGTACCTGTAGAGAAGTGTTTCCAATTCAACGGTAAGAACTGATAACTGCTCAAATTAGGAGGAGGAAAAATAGATACTCTCCCGCTTTGGCCTTTTGTAGCCTTAGAACAGCAGATCCTGCTACCCCACCACTGCCCTCCCGCACTTAAGATCAAAGAGTCTCCAATCCCAGGTTCCCACAGGCTGGAGCAGCAACGGCTCAGCCAGAGAGTGAAAGGAATCCACACCCTTTTCCGAGAGTCCGCTATTCACCAGTAGTTAACAGATTCAATATGTTGCTGGGAGCACAGGAGCGTCCTTCCACCACGGTTAGAAACTCACAGGCCAGGCTTTACTACGCTGATAACTCAGTGGCCGCCAAGAGCACATTCCTCACTTTGTTCATAATCCCCATTAATTAGCCCTCGACTGTGGCTGACTTCCAAGCCAAATCATTTTATTTGGCTTTGCTAGCACCTTTCCTGGAACTCTAAACGGACATCATTCTTCCCCTTCTGCGGGCTGCTGGCGGCTTCCCTGGAGCTGCTGGGCAGCCCGTTGTGGCCCGCAGGTGCTTGGACTTCAGAAAGCAGGCGGGCCATCAGGTAAACATTTAATAATCACGGGAACGCGCAAACATGCTCTTTTCCTGAACATCCTTTGGGAGCTGAGTACTTTGGAGTAAAAATAGCCCCCGAAGACGTAAACTATATCCAGAGTAATCAAATGCACAATGACAGAAAGTAGATTTGTGATAGCTAAGAAATTAGGGAAGGGTCAATTGGGTAGTGATTACCCCAGGGATAGGGGATGGTTTTCCAGGGAGAGGACATAGTCTTGACAGCAGAGAGAAGGAGAAGTGACCCACAACAATGTGAATGCTCTAAATGCCACTGAGGTGTTTCCTGTGAACTGGTTAATTGTTATAGGAATTTCACCTCGATTAAAAAAAGAAAGAAAAAGGGCCAGCCAAATAGCTCAGTGGATTAAAGCACTTGCAAGTAGGCTCAAGGGCCGTGGGTTTGACCCCTGTGCCTGCCATGCCAGCCCCGCCCCTAGGGCACACTGAGAGGGCAATTGAGAATGGACGCAGTGGTGCGAGCCTGTTATCCCAGCTCTTGGGAGGCTGTAAACAGGTAGATCACTGAGTCCCACCTAGTAGTGAGATCCTGAACACCCTGTAGACTCTTCCCTAAAAATGTACAAATAATAATAATAATTATTATTATTATTAAAAAATAAAAAACTTACTCTTCTTCTAAACTTAATTTATATTTCATTCAATAGTCATCTCCACTATGAGACAGAGTTTCAAGGACACACTTTAAGGGAAAGTCAAATCACCAAATCAGTCTATACGAAGAGAAGCTGAGCCCGCGCCAAGATGGCGGCCACCATGACTAACGCAGCTAAAGAAAACATCAATGTTACTTTCGAAGATCAACAAAAGATAAACAAATTCTTACAGAATATAAGTAGAAACCAGCCGGGCGTGGTGGTGCACGCCTGTAATCCCAGCACTCGGGAGGCTGAGGCAGGAGAATTGGTGTGAGTTCGAGACCAGCCTGGGTTACAAAAGTGAGCTTAAGGCCAG
>PVKN010023469.1:0-14779 GCA_004027915.1 Capromys pilorides
CCCCCTCCCCCTCCTCCCCCTCCCCACCTCCTCCTTTTCCTCCTCTTCCTCCTCCTCCTCCCGCACATGTGCCTTATCCCTTTCCCTCCACCCATCTGTGCTTTCTCCTCTCTGTCACAACTGAGGAAAACTTGAGCTGACCGGAGCCTTCCTGAGCACAGCTGCAGTTTCAGTCCATTAGCAGCACAGCACAGGTGGGCCAGGGTGGACGTGCAGACAGCATCTTGGTGGCCAGGGCAGGAGTGACAAACTCAGCAACTGGAGAAGCTCAAGGCCCTGCAGCCCCACCCACCTCAGCCAGCCGCAGAGCCTCTCCTAACTGAGGGACCAGGAAGCTAATGGCAAGAAAACAGGCCGCAGAGAAAGCTGAAGAAAGTAGCACAGATGCAGCCCTTCAGCTGACACGAGGAGGCCTTTCTCTTCCTTCCCCCCACCATTTGCAGCTTCTGTCTCAAAGAGGAAAAGAAAAAAGTTGGGAAGAAAGGAAGAAATAAAAGACATTCAGAACACTGGAAACCTCTGCCATGGGAAACTGCATCCTCTCTGGCTCGTCAAATTCAGGTGTCACGCATTCCTTCAGAACAAAAGCTGGCTGCACGTTACCTGTCGAGTGAGGAGAAGAGTGAGGCACTGCACACCACTTTGAATCCTTTGGTTGTTTGGGAGGAAGCTATTGAAAAATAGTTTGTAGGGAAATGTTGGCTTCCATTTTGGTCAGGCTCGGGCTAACTCATGATGTTGGCGGGCAGCAGGGAGCAGTGGGGACAGGACCCCACTGTGGTGGCCGTGCGGGGCTGCTCATCCCTTCTCAGCGCTGTCAATTAAACACAGCTCAGGATAGCCCTGAAGGGCAGTGACTGGACTGTGCCTCTGCAGGGGCCCATGAGGGGGGTCAGTGTCCCATGGCAGGCAGAAGCTCCGGAAGCTCCTGGCCTCCTGGTGCCCCGTCCTGGGCCCCCGCTTCCCGCATCTCAGAGTTCACCTTTATCAGAGAGGGCCCTGGGCTTGGCATCTTGGCCTTTGCAGGGCTGGGAGCGCTTCAGTGCAGGTTTGTGCTTGAACAGTGTTGAGTACTGAGGGAAGGTGACATGGCGTTTCTGAAGGTTCCCTAACCCAGTAGAGGCTCTGGAACTGAGCAAACACCTTGGTTACCCCTGTGCAGTTTGCCAACACCTTTTCTTTCCTGTTTAGCTTTGTGCTGTGAGTTGGTTTTCTAAATCTTATTTCTGTAGTTGATTAGAAGCTGAGATAGGAACAGGGAGGGTGACACAGGTTCTTCCTGGCTGGTCTTTTCTCCCCTTCCCTCCTTGACTCCTTGGATTTGGATTTCATTTGGGGTGAGGCAAGAGAAAGAAACCACATTTGTGTGTGTACGTGTGTGTATCTCAAACATGCTTAAATATAGAGAACTGAATCTAAGAAGCATGAACTTTTAAGGGAGAGAACCTGAGTGAAAAGGAAAGCAGGAATCGTGGAGGTTGCCACTCCTCTAGTGCGGAGAGAGCCTGGCAGGAGCCTGGAGAGCGTGCACCCAAACCTTGGCTTGGGGCGGGGCCCCTGAGCCCTGAGGCCCAGACCTCTGGAGAGGAGGAGGAGCAGGCATCTCTGATCTCAGACGGGAGACCTGCTAGTACTGGGACCCATCTCGGAGGAGAGGGCTCAGGAGCCCTGCTGGGACTTCTGGGGAGGGATATGATGAGTCTGCGATACAGGCACCCACACACCTGCACTGTGGGACCGGCTGCTGCATGCATCAGGCCGCCACAGGTGCCGTGCAGATGTGGTGCAGCCAGGATGCTGAGAGACAGGGCGGCTCCTGCCTCTGGCTCCTCCATCTCAACCTCCTCCAGGGCTGATGAGCCGAGCCCAGCAGGGGGCATCAAGAAAAGAGAAACCTGGCTCATAGCACCGAGGGCAACAGAACCAAGAAGGTGGTTTGGAGCTGCGCTTGGGGTGCCCTGACTTGAGCATGAGGTGAGCGATGCCTCAGCCTCCGGGCACACCCCACACTGGCTCCCCACTACTCTGAGCCTGGAGCTTCCTGGGGTTTTTCCTCTCCAGATCCATGCTTCACCTAAACCTCCTGGTGCAAGTTGGGGAGTCACTGAGCAACTCCAGGTCTCCACTATGCGCTCCCCTCGTCCTTCCTGACAGAAGAGATCCAGACCTTAGTGCTGTGATGTGTGGGCCTAATGCCAGCTCGACCCTCAGGCCCTGGCTCTTCCCAGGTCCTCTCTGCTGTCCCCCTCTCTCCGGCCCTTCTTCTGTCGCTGGCTTCCTTGCTGCAGTTGGTGAAGAGTCAGGAAGGGCGCCCAGGGCCTCGTCCCTCCCTCCTCACTCCTGCAGATGCTGCCATTTCAGGGGTGTGCTGTCACCTTCCTTGGGAGAATGAGTAATAAGACATGGCCCCTGGTCTTAAAACGCAGGTGCAGACATGTGAGCGCTTTGTAGGTGCAGACCTGCCGATGTGCGGAGCCACGGGAGCTGGGAGAAACAGCCGGCCCTGAGACATAAAGGAGAGGCGCAGCATGAGGGCCTGCAGTGTGGTCTATCTGGGGTGTTGCCTCCCAGCACCCCTCGTGAGGAGCCCTTTATTTTTGAGATGGCAGAGCCATAAGGAACTGCCCAAGGTCGCAGAAACACAGCGGCTGTGTGGCCTCCCTCCCGCTGCCCCTGAAGATGAACAAGGCAAGCACGTCAGAAAGCGTGATGCAGAAACCAGGCTGACGTGCTTAATGTGACGAATTGCTTCTCAGGCTCATAGAACAACGTGGCAGGGATAATTACCTGGCCTTGTGTGATATTTTCTAATACATCACGTTTTAACACGTACCGTCCCCATCTTACAATGGGTTCACTTATAACTTAAAAAACATTTTTTTTTTTTTAATTTTTTACTTTCTGGTGGTGTGATAGGCATTTAGTAGAAACATGCTCATAGTTTAGAATTTGCATCTCTTCCCTCCCAGCTGTGCCCACGACCCCTGGGAAAAGCATGGGTGCTCTTGGGGCGCCGTGCACTGTGAGGGGTGGTCAGGGGGTTCAGTACACTGAGCAAATTCGTTGTTTTTGATAGTTTCCGCATGCAGTGAGTTTCCCATATTCCTCTCCCATCACAAGGAACACAGCATCTGTACGTAGGTCAAGTTGGTTTTCACAGTGACACAGCGAAGTGAGGACACTGCTGCCAATGGAGAAATGGCTGCGTCTGAGGAATTAGCCACACCTAGCCCAGATGACAAAAAAAGCAAAAACAAAAAACCCCCGACTATGTTAATCTGTTAACAGAGAAGTATGGGGTTAGTGGAGACTCCAGCACAGGAAGGATGAGAGTTCAGGTGGTGTCGTCAGAGAGAGCCCAATTCCTCACAGGCTCTCAGGAAGGGGCGGCGCGGTGCAGCAGGGACGCGGGCGTCTTTCTCCGTTCTGCACATGACCATGTCCAGCACCCCGAGGAATGTCTGACTCAGTGAGGAAGAGTGTCAGCAGGAAGGCAGTCCCTCAGATGGCACCAGTGTGCCAGGCCCCAGGCCTTCAGACCACACCGCAGGACGCTCTGGTCGCTGGCTGCTCCAAGGTTGCCTTGGGGACGTGCAGGGGACTTGCAGCGACATGGAGGCAAAGGCTCGTTTTTCTTAGGAATAAAACAAGAATAGAGGAGTCTTAAGAGACAGAAGAGGTGACACAGCAGCCGCCCTTTGGCACCTTCGAGGAGGCCTTCAGGAAGAGGGCGCTTGGGGCTGCACCGCGCGCTGTGGGTGTGCCGCGTGCGTCTGCGCCCCATCCCTCTTCTCACGGTTTCCCGCGCGCTTCCTTCCCTCATCCGCAGGATCTGGGTGCGCCATCTGCCTCGCTGCCTGTGTGGATGGGAAGCAAGAGCTGCAAAACCTTCTTGTCGTGTACAGGTAACCGGCACACGCGACAGATTTTGGAGAAAAGAGAAAAAGTGGAAAATAGGCTTCATGGTGGATTGTGTGTACAGAATAGCGGTGCAGAACAACATACAGAGGCATTGTGACTCATTTTGCAGGAAAGAAATTAATCATTTTAACAGCCTTGTCCTGTTATCTCCTGATTGAGTATTTGCCTGCTGAGAGCCTCAGTGACAATGTTAAGGGTTTATTTGGTGGAGCTCTTCCTCTTAATGGCTAATATTCTTAATTTGACAAGAAGCCCAGGCTCATGTGGAGGGGGGCTATAGTGATGTGGGTGGAACTGAGGCCGGACACCCTGGAGGTCAGGACATGAAGACTCTCACTGATTGCCTCTGTGGAGGTTTCTTTCAGGACTGGGGTAACCCAGGGACCTAAAAATGTGGGTTCCTCCGGAACTTGGTAAGTTGACTCCTCAGAAAGATGAAGCCTGCTCTTGATTTTTACCATGCATGCGGTGCCTGCCTTACTGGGTTAACCAGGTGCTTCTCTGACATACCTGACAGGGACTCAGACCTGGGGGCCCCTCAGGAAACCTGTGGGACAGTAAAGAGGTGTTGAGCCCACATGTTGCAGATGAGGACTCTGGGTACAGAGACCTGGCAGGGGTGCCTGGCCAGTGGGCCCCACTGCCCCATACGTGAGGGCCTTGGGCAGCAGCCTGGACTGGCTTCCTTACTGGCAGCTGGACTCAGACTTGCAGTCTTCCCTGCCTTTGCCTCTCCAAGTGCTGGGGTGACAGGCCTCACCTCACCTGGCTCAGAACTCTCGAGTACGTATTGGAATGAGCTCACCCATCCCTGTGAAGCAGAATGGTCTCCTGACAGAACAGGCCTTTCGAGAAAAATAAGTTATAGGAAAACACTGTTAGTATGACTGTAGCTAATACTTCTTGCCATTACATAATTTTTCAAAGTGATAACAAAACACTGATATCCTTTTCCACTAGTTTTCTTACTTATACAATGTTGTTATTTAGGAAATATGTAATAGCTGGCCAAAGAGGCACATGCTTGTAATGCCAGCACCCTGGAATGGAGTGGGGATAAAGCAGGAATGTTGCCAGTTCAACCCCAACCTGTATAATTCAACAACTTGACAAAAGGTTACCTAAAAGGCAAAAGTCTGCTGATGTAGCCCAGTGGGAAGCCCTGTGTTCAAACCTCAGTACTGGGGGGAAGAATAATGTTTTAATGACTGTGTATGGCACCAAAGTACACTGGGCACCAAGGAAGCCAGCAGCCAGCCTACTGTACATGGCACCCGTTTCTTGCATCTGTGTGTTTTTCTCGTAGCCCAGTCCCTTTCCATCCTGCTGAAGCTCTTTCCTCACCCAAAGCACTTCGATGCTTTCTCGTGAAAATGTGGGCAGTCCCATTCAGTGTTTTATTCACTGTCCATTTCTGCATTACCCACTGTCAATGAGAGTGAATATTAGACTGTTTTTGTAGAAATAGCAAATCAATGCATGTTTTCAGAAGTAATTGTTTCAGCCCAGCCCAATTTTTTGAGCACTTCTGTCACCCAGTGGGATAGAGAACAAAGGGTCCACATAGGCCCAGAGTAAGTGCGCGTCCACTGTGGGAAGGGGTCACAGTGCGCCTGTGTTTATTCTGTGGCACAGCAGTCAGTGGATGTATGCAGAAGAGACCAAACACACAGGGTGGCCTCGCTTTATGATCACTCAGTCTCCTTGTGACCAGTCCAGTCCGTGGGACCCCACCCCCTTCGGAGACAGGCATTAATTTCTGGAAGGCTGCTGTCTCTGTGGCGTAATTATCTGCACTGAGCCCCAATTCATAACGGTTCTTTCACCTCTCAGTGCTGTTACTTTGGAGACTGAAGCTCATGAGTTTCAGTGAGCACAAGTCACAGCCAAGCCACAGCGGGGGTCCACAGACTTGGCCTCCCATTATGGCTGGTTGCTTTGTTTATTTGTTCCTGAGCTAGCTTGCTTTTTACCCATGGCTTCCACTCAGTTTTAAACAAGGCAAACAGAAGGGGCATCAGTGCTCAGGGGAAACTAGTGATAAAGCCTGTTATGGCTTGTGTATAGGTGTCCCCCCAAAGCCTCATGCAGTCATGGGGCTGGGGCAGCTTCTGGAATTTGTAATTGATTATTGTGGAAATGGGTGCTGCCTCTCCCCTGGGGTAGGTGATTTGCATTTCAATGTAAAGGAGAAGTTAGCTGCTTGAGCAGCTAGCTCTCTCCCTGTGCTCTTGCTCTTAGCCAGAGGTGTTTTCTGCCATGTGTCTCTCTGTCTTGGAGCCACTGAATATGGACCGAAACCTGCAGTAACTGTAAGCTAAGTAAGTCTTTCCTTCCTTCATTTTGAGTGTCGAGTTTTTGTCCCAGCAATAAGAGAAGAGTCACTAACACAAAGCCATACAGGAGTTCACCCAGAGTATAAGGAGGGCGCGAGACCATAAAGAGGCACATGATAAAGTCTTCAAACACTGTGACAACTGGGAAAACCTCTACACACGTTCTATCCTCTATTGGGAAACAGAATGCAGAAATATTGTGGTCTCTAGAAAGATTAATTAGCCTAAAAGAAGTAGAGGGATGAAGTCTTCGATAAGTGCTAAACACGAGATAAAGAAACAGAATAGAAGAGTTCTCATGGCGGGGGGCAAGCCCTTCCATTAATATCACTGATTTCTTGCTTTCCAAAGAATTCTATTGGGATATAATCCACATTCTATGCAATCCACCTACTTACGTCTGCAGTTCATTGAGGTTTTAGTTTATTCATAGCGTTGTGCAAGCATCACCATAGTTTCAAAAACATTTTTGTCACTTCAGAAGATATTAATGTAACTTTGGGTATCTTCCTTCTGTCTGATATCCTTGGCCAGATGCCATAAAGCAGTGAAATGGACCCTGGGTTTAAGTCCTTTCATCCCTTCCTCCCTGTCTCAGTTACTCTTTTCTCCTTGCTGAGACCAAATCCCTGACCCTTATAAGTAAGGAAGGCAAGGTTTGTAGCTTACCGCTAGGGGAAGTTTTAGTCCATACTCAGCTGGCTCTAAGGCAGACTGGCCCATGGCAATGGGCAGCAGAAAACAACAAGAGGAACAAGGCAAGAGCAGCAGCAACAATGGCAACAGAGAGCAAGTCTGTCTTCTTTATATTGCATCCAGGCTGTCTGCCCCAGGGTGGATGTAGCACTCGCACCCATAATCTCAGCAGTACTCGCACCATAATCCCAGCACTGGATCACAATTAATCACAAACTCTAGAGGTTCACCCCATAACTGCATTAGACTTTGGGGGGATAAATAGATACAAACCATAACATTCTGCTCCTAGGCCCCCAAAGAATGATATATATTCGTTTATGGATAAAGCATTTTAGTCCATTTCTAAAAGTTGCCAAAGGCCTAATAGTTTCAGCACTGCTGAAAAGTCTGAGTCTCAAGTCTCCTCTGAGATCTAAGGCAAACTCTTAACTGTGATCCCTTGTACAAATGCAAAGAAAATTAAACATTTCCAACACTCAATGGCACAATATAAACATTACCATTCCAAAAGGCACAAACAAGGAGATGCAAAGCATTGGGACTAAAGTCCAAAATCAAGCAGGGCAAACATTAAGTCCTATAGTTCCACATTCAACATCCGAAGCAATCTGTGATGAGTTGTGAGCTCCGAAGGCCTTGCGTGGTTCCACCCATCTGACACTTTTTAATGGTAGCTCCCATGGCTTTTCCCTTAGACTTTCTTTTTTCCTTTCATGGAGCTTTTCTTAGATGATCCATGTTCCTGGCTTTCCCAAACTTGTGGGGTCTCCACTGTACTTTAGGCCTCTCACTCACAGTGTCACACACTGCCCTCCCAGGGGCACACTGCCTGGCTTCCCAGGTGTTCTGAAATCTAGGTGGAAGCTTTAATCTCAGAACTATTGCATTCTGCATGTGCCCCAAACCAATGCCATGGGGATAATGCCAGGGTCTGCTGCCAGCTCGAGCAAAAGCTAGGCTTTCTTCTCTCTTGGGTTGAGTGCCTGGGTTGCTGAGAACTCTGACCCTGATTCCAAGGAACAGATTCTCTATGTTGCTGCCATTCTGGAACATAGCACTCTGCAGCTTTCTCCTCAAAGCAGAGTCTTTTTCACTTTTGCAGTTTTATGGCTGCAAAGGGTAGAGATTTTCTGCTTCTGATGATGCCTCCAGGCCATCTTTCCATTCTCCTGTTCCTCCTCAGCAATGGAGATCCTCTAAGATCTGTCTTTTCAGTCCACAGCTTTATTAGCACTTCATTTCTGATCATACTCACAATATTTTAAGTCATCCTGCTGAGTTCTTTGCCTTTGATTCCCAACATAAATCTGGCTAAAAGTCCCTAGCAATAGCCATGCCAGTGCCTCAACATTTGACTGCTTTGAACTTTTCTTTTACAAGAATCATTCTGCCACACTTAATCTCAGTCTCAGGCAAAGTCTCCGGTCATGAACAAAATGCAGACAAACTTTTTTGCTAAGCCATAACACACATCATCTGGAGTCCAATAACCAATGCAGTCCTTATTCTCAGCAGAAATCAGCCCAGCCTGGTCCTTATAGGCAGGCTTTCTATTAGCCTTCTGGTCTTCTAAGCTCTGACTAGAATTTCTCATATAAAACAGCCAAAGGTGTTCTAGTGCTTCTCTTTCAGGTGGCATCACTGAACTCCTCCTATCTCTTCCCATAAGCCATTTCCAAAGGCTTGTAAGCCACATGGTCAGATTTAGTCACAGCAACGACCTCACTTCTTGGTACCAAATTCTTTCTCAGTTACTTTCCTCTCATTGCTGGGACCTAATACTCTATGCCCAAACTTAAGGAAGGGAAGGTTTATTTAGCTCACAGTTAGGGGAGGTTTCAGTCCATACTTGGATGACTCCACGACAGACTGGCACATAGCAGAGAGTAGCATTTCATGGCAGCAGAAAACAACAAAATAGCAAGAGCAAAAGGGAAGAGTAGCAGCAACGGTGGTAGCAGGGAACAAGTCTGTCTCCCTTATGTTACATTCAGGCTATCACCCCAGGCTGGGTGTAGCACTCACATCCATAATCCCAGCAGCACTTACACCCATAATCCCAGAAGCACTCATGCCAATAATCCCAGCACTGGATCATGAATTAATCACAAATCTGGAAATCTACCCCATAACTGTGTGAGGTCTTGGGGAACTACTAGACCCAAACTTTAACGCTCCCTCCCCTTCCACCCCTCAGCAATGCTGGCCTTATGCCTACACACATTCGATACTTTATCTTAACAAAGATGCCTGAGGTTTTTTTCTTTCCTTAAGTTGAAATGCACTGCATTCACCCAGCTTTGGCATCCTCTGCAGAAAGGGGAGCCATTCCTCCCCATTTAACAGGGTGGCACTGCACATTGTCATCTGTCAAATGTGTGGTGGTGTATGATTTGTTCCAGATACAAAGCTTGAATGTAATTTTGAGAAGACTTGGATTTGAAATTCCTCAGGGAGTGCACTAGACATTTTGAGGACTGATATAACATTAGCAGTTCACTGAACACAAATTTCCAAAATAATTATTATACACAATTCCATTATGAAAATATCTTGGGTTTTGTGTGTGTGTGTGTGTGTGTGTGTGTGTGTGTGTGTTCAAAAACTAAAATTCTTGCTTAGAGCTCTGTGAGTTTCATGGTATATTTTAAAAATGTATCTAGTATAGGGTTATAGGGTCTCACTACACAAATAAGGGTCGTAGTGATCTTCGTGTTTTTCAGCCTCCCAAGCACTGGGATTATAGGCATGCTTCACCACACCCAGTCTCAATTGCCATTTTAGCTCACCTGGGGATAGGGCCAGCATGGCAGGCTGGGGATTGAACCCTGGGCCCCTGTATCTGCCTAAGCAGGTGCTTTAATCCATTGAGCTATCTGTCCGGCCCATTTCTTGGTTTTTATTGGTGAACAAACAAAGTGAATATTGCCTAGGTAGAAACTGTCCCCACCCGGGATCCAGGATCCACGTAGGATGTGCCTGGCACTATGAAACTGAGAATGAAAACAAAATATTGGAACAAAGGGAGAAAGTCTATGAAGATCAAGGCAACATGACATCATGCACTGAAAGAACCCAGATTCATAGTGTGCCTAATTTACTAGTCAAATTTGATAAGAACTTTTTTAAAATATCAAATAAACACATAAGTGGAATGAATAGGGGCTGTCAAACATTTGGATATAAAACCAGATAATTGACAATGTGTTCTATTTTTGTAGGTAAAAGTCATTCTCAGATGAATGTGGATAAGAACACAGCCACATAGACTGTAAACAGACTGGAGATGATTCTGTATCAAGATGATTAGTCTAAGAGTTACATGAATCACTTGAAAAGGAAATGTCATTAGAGGCACCGTAGGGATGTTAGGCTTGGTCGTATTATGTAATTGTTTATTAGGATGCATGGAGTCCTTCTGGAAATAGGAGATTGCAAGCTGCTTCTGCTGAACTGATGGTGGACTAAAGGTCCATGGTCCCCCAAAGTCAAAGTCATGTGTTGAAATCCTGCCCCAGGAATACCATTCTCAGAGGATGGTTGTGGGGAGGCGATTCAGCCAGGGAAGGGCAACTTCAGTAAGGAAAGCATTGCCCTTGCCAGAAGCCAAATGGAAAATTGCATGTCCATGTGCGTGCCTGCTCCTTCCTCTCTGCCCCTGCCTCTGCCTGTCCCTTCTTCACTCACCCCTGTTGTGCTATCAGGCAACAGGCAGAAAGCAGCTGTCTGCTGACCAGGAATAGTGTCTTGCTACACCACCCTGTGCTGGTATCCTTTGCTGTAGGCTCCAGAAGCATGGGAAATAAGTGTTTGCTGTTTACTGTGCAGTCTGTGGCAGTGGCTAGAACTAAGACAGAGGACCTTCTATCACCGGGCTGACCAGTGTTGCTTGGCCTTAGGAAACGTGTGTGATCTTGACTCTTCCACTTCCTGGCTGTTTGACCGTAGGATGATGAGTTTAGCTTCCGTTTCCTCAGCAGTAGTGACTGTCTTTCAGGACTCTAGCATGTGTCAGTGAGATGATGCTTGCCTCAAAGTGCTTGGCGTGGTTCCTGGCACACAGCAATCCACAACTGTTAATAATATAATCGCAGCAAAATCCAAGGTCCTATGTGCTCTGAGCCAGGAAAAGTAGCAGTGTCTGGAGCAGCTTCAAAGTCAATTCTTGGTGAAGTTTGGCCAAGGTTAGAAGCTGGCTGAAAGTCACCTTGACAATTTCAGATCTCTGTGGAGAACTTGTAGAAAAAACAAGAGACCCTCCTCTGCTGGCAACAGTCCTCATGCTAAAATCTAAACACAAGCCCAGTAACTCAGCTGAAAGGGAAGAAATCCAGAGACTTCATAATAGTTGACTAGCTCCAAAGCATTTGCGTAGTGGAAGATGATAGTCTAATATCACAACATTAAAAGGGTTGCTTCAGCGTTTTGGCTAAGATCAAGTATAGTATCTGTTCTTATCAGTTGAGGAAAGATAAGTGAGTTATGGGAAGATTTTGGTGTAGAAATAAACTTCATACAGCAACATCTCACTATGCTGAACTGTGCTAATGACTGACCATGTCTGATGATCTTTCTTGGAAATATTTATGACAGATTGTGGATGGTAGAGCATTTCTGTTTTCCCATGAAATGCAAGGAAGAGATTCTGCGGATTTGGGCCTCCAAAGGTCCAGGAGACGCGTTTCCGATTTGGGGAGGTGAGGTCAGAGCAGAAGCCATCCGGAACAGAATAGTGTTATTAAACCAGAATCCTGCTGTTGAGTACTTTTCTCCAGTCCTTAGGCAACCTTGTTTCTCATCCTGGTCATGGACCAGCATCAAACTATGGTGTCTGCTAAGGTGTGCAAGTCAACACTTTGGCAAAAGACTGCTGCAGGTTTGCTTACACAGGTCACTCTGCATCACAGCGTGCCACTACGTGCTGACATGAATTGAAGTGAGCTTGATTCCATATGTGAGAAGCTGAGGTGGGGTGGCCCCATCCTGTGTCGAACCCTTGCATGCCAGGCAAGATCGAGGCCTGCCTGGTGTGGCTCCATTTAGCTTTAGACAGTTCATTGCCTACATAGATGCAGGAGAAAGAGAAGCCAAAGGTTCCAGCTCCCTATCCTGAATAGGGGCAGCACAGAGACAGAAAGTGTCCTTGGATGGGGGCAGCACACCCAGGCACCACAGGCAGGGCAGTTTACACACCAGTCCTATTGGACGAGGACCCACGCCAGTGACTTCATTTTAACTTGATCATCTCTGTAAAGAGCCTGCCTTCCCATAAGGTCACGTTCTGTGGTGTTGGGGCTAAGAACCCCATGATCTTTTCTGCATGGCATGCAGCTCAGTCTGTGTCAGTACCTAGGTCACACGTGCCTCAGCGAGCTGTTTGTTATCACTGAACCTCTAAAGAGGTTCGCCACCTAAGTGGCAGTACTCTGTCGCTGAGAGGGCCTATGTTTTGCAGCTGGACTTGGATGAGGGTGAGTTCTGCTGCTTCTTCAGACCCACTGGAGATGCGGAGCTCTCTTCACAGCATCCTAGAGAAACAGCGAGGTGAGCAGGAGGTGGCCTGTAGTAGGTCCTCTTGGCTTAGAACACAGCAGGCCTCCTGCCCCAGGCTGCTGTCAAGACAAAGCCAAGCTGAATGGCCTGCCAGGACATCATGCTGAAGCCACTGCTCTCTGTCACACAGCTGGTGGCATGGACCACAGATTCCAGTCCAGGTCTGCTCCACTCTAGTGTTTGCCCTTTGAGGCTTGCTGTCTCCACAGACACCATCTAGTTCTTTTGTCCTTAGATTGCTGATGTGTGGTTGCTGTTCCGGGGACAGAGGTCAGAGGTCAGTCTGCCACCGCCCCCCCCCCGCCCCCCCCACACACACTCTGAACCAAAACTTCATTATAGGTGTTTCTTAGGATCCACACCTGTGGACAGGAATGGAAGTAAAGGCAGCAGGGTTACACAGCTCTGGTAGTCCAAAGCTGACCAAAGGGAAGCCTGTGACTGAATAGCCTTCAGAGTTGTCCAAGCTCAGGAAGGGGTCTTAGCCCATCATATAAAAGGCAGGCATTCAAATTTAAATAAGTATGACTGCACTATGAGTAACCATGCTTTCATGTATAGTTTATCTTCAGAGAGCCTATTCACCACAATGTAGAGTACGCACTCGGGGACACCCATAGGTTAGCGAAGCCTGAGTTTCATAGTTTTTACTCTAGGCACATTCACGGCAACTCCAATTTGAGCTGCATGACACAGCTGTAAGCATGGCTTGCAGGTGGAGTCTTTATTCTGACTCGATGAGTGACTCTGCTAGGTTTGTAAATCCCAGAAATTCTATACAAAAATCTGTATTTTCGAAAACGTGTACTTTTTTGGAAAAGAGTTGAAAACACTTCATCATGTTCTTAGCGAGGCCTGCAGCCTCCCTCCCTCACAAAGTTCAGAGCCATTGTGTAAATAAAGTCAAGTCAATACTGCTTTGTAGGCTGCACTTTGCCTGCTCCAAATACACAGACATGATAGATAAAAACCTAAAAGGACAAAATGGAAATGTCATAATCATCCCCACCTCCTCTGCTAAAAATCATGCATTACTATGGGCAGGTGACAGACACAAAGCAGAGCCTCAGCATGAAAATGTGGTGGGCTGAGGACTGTAAGAAGAGAGACTGGCTTAGCGCTGGTGAACTGTCAGGACCCCAAGGGCCCATGCTCTGCTGGAAATTGGGACGTTATGGTGGCCCTGTCCCCTAACCCAGAAGGGAGGCCGAGACCACCACCTGCTGTAGCCTCCAGCTTGTGTGATGCTGTGATCCTAGGGAAAGAGCTAGACAGAGACAGGGACCCTTTCTAGACTAGAGGATATGAGCCTAATCCAGATTAGGGGATTAGATGAGCCATTACCCCAGCATCAACATCAGCAGCCAATGGGCAGGAACTCAGACCACTGTGGTCACTTTCAGTAGGGCTAGGGGTTCATGTGGAGGAACCACACAAACGTGTAAGCACGGAAGGGCAAAAATCTGCCATTTAAGGAGATCTTGTGTGCACCAGTTCCAAACCATGGTGGGAGCTCTGATCTTAGAGCTTTGGCCCAAGTCAGAATCAAGTGACAGTCTGAATGCACTGGAAGGTCATGTAAAAAAAAAAAAAACAAAAAAAAAACTGCTTGATGAGAATAATAACTTGAAGACAAACCCATTGGAAATTTCAAATAAGGGGCAAAAAAGATGAAATGACCTAAAAGTAGATACGGAAAGAAAATAGTTGGACTTTCAGAAGTAAATATTAAGAAGAAAAAATTCAATGAATGAATCTCAGTTGAAGAGAATTGATGGATAAGAAGCTATTTCCAGAAAATTTACCCAGAATGCAACAGAAACAGAAAAACAAAAGCCTAAACTAGGTCAGTTAACAGAAATGGGAAACAGATTCAGAAGCTCCACAATATGTATTATTATGCTTCCAGGAAAGGATGAAAGCAGGGGCAGAGAAGTAGTGGCTGGAATTTTTCAGAACTAGAACAAGACCAGAGCCCTCTGATAGAAAGCACACTCTGCAGACTGAGCAGAATAAATAAAGATAAATGCACACCGAGCCTCATCAGAGCTGAACTGCAGAGCCTGGGGATAAAGACACGAGGCTTCAAACTGCCAGCGAGAAAAGACAGATTATCTGTGAGGAGCAGCCCTGACTGACAGCAGCCTTGTCATCGTTACTAATAGGTACCTGGGAAATGTTTTCAAAGTGTTGAGGTGAAACAGCCATAAACTCAGTTCTGTGCACTGCCAAATTGTTCAAATGTGAGTGGTTTAGGCTTGGAAATGCTA
>PVKN010023470.1:0-14782 GCA_004027915.1 Capromys pilorides
TAATAATAATAATAATAATAAT
Source organism: Capromys pilorides (assembly GCA_004027915.1). Lineage (NCBI taxonomy): Eukaryota > Metazoa > Chordata > Mammalia > Rodentia > Capromyidae > Capromys > Capromys pilorides. The sequence goes on from PVKN010023470.1 coordinate 23, forward strand.
AGAGTTATTCTCCTTCTCCTTCTCCTTCTTCAAAGGAGTAACCATAGAGCAACTTCATGAAACTCATCCCTCCTCATCCCAGAGCATCCACAGCCTAGAACTCAGGGACCAGGAGGCTGGGGTGTGGAAGTCACAGAGCTTGCAAACTGGCCTGCAGCACTCCTCGGCATGTGATTTTGTTTACTTCCATGGAGAACAAGTATGGACAAGTGACAAAAGAAAAGCTTTGCAAACAATTTGAGTGACCTAAAACCTCCAACGTAAGTCTGAAGCCGGCGTTTGTGTTTTACAGCATGAGCCAGACTCTGCAGTGCTTGTTAAGCAGAGCACTCTGAGGTGGAGGAGACCTCTCCTCTGAGCCTCTATCCAGGAGCACCTCTCAGCTAAGGCACTAGGGAGGAGAAGAGGAGAGTGAGGGAGGCAGAGCAGAGAGCACAGGGACTACTCGGTCTGGCTCTGCTTTACTGTTGAGCTGAAGAGCACCTCAGAAATAAGACAAATGCCAGAAGGAGGCGTCATCATCAGACCACAGAACTGTAGACAACCCCAGAACTCAGCATCCAGCACAACGTCTTTGCCAGGTGGATGGAGGAAGGGAAGCCCAGACAGGAGCTCTGAGCGTCAGCCCCTTCGCAAGAGCTGGGCTGAGGAGGCTCTCACTCTGCATCTCAACCCTTCCGTGCACACAACCCCACAAAACTCTCACACTACTAGAGATTCTAAAATGGACTTTCCCCCTCTCTCCAGTTCTGTAACTGCCCTACTGAATGCATTCCCACAGCCACGCTTCTCCTAGTTCAGTGATGGCAAACCTGTCCGAGCTTCCAATGATATAAACAGCCCACTGTGGTGCATGCCACAGATTTGCCACCACTGTGCCTAAGTGAAGCATAGCAAACGTGTTTTCCCAAACTGCGCTCTCCTCACTCCTAACTAAACAAACAGCATCTGAAGGTTGCCTGAAATCTGCGTTTCCTGCCTCCCCGACTCCACTCTCAGCCCACTTGTGCTCTGCAGGGGTACAGATGCTGCCTTCCACACCCGTGGCTTCCACCCTCCCACCAATCCACACTGTGTGCCCATTAGTTCCTCCCTCTCCCTCCACCCCCATTCTTTGAAATTTCTAAACCTCACCAGAGGAAGTGCCTCCGGGCCCTTAATAAGCTCAGTCATGCTCAAAATATCTGTTTCACCCACGAGGTTCTGTAGGCAGCAATTCCAAGCCGAGCACACATTTAGGGAAAAGATGATCTGCCTCTAAGACCCAATATTTGGAATTCCTAAAAACACCACTCTTATTCATCTTCATTAATATACCCGCAAACTTGCATAAGTTTATGGCTGGAAGGACGCCTTCTGTAATATCCACCATCCACCTACACGCATGGCAATAACAGTAGATTAGGACATTTTCCTTCCTGTCCCTGTGACCACAGAGGGTACATACTGCAACTGTCCTGGCCCTGGAACTTGCAAAACTTACAGGAAATCCTCTACCACCTACACAGAAAACTGATGCCAAAAAAAACGAAGTATAAACACTTTATATTAAATTAACCAGGTGTTTTAAAAAGCCAACACTGCCCCAATCCAATATTTCCACTCCTGGCTTTCTGGGAGTAGAGGTATGGCAGGGGTGTACCCTTTGTTTTCCTGTAAGATGTTCTGCTGTTTTCATGGATAGAAACACTCTGAAAATAAGTACACAAATCAAGCTGTCAAGAGAGGATCCACTGATTGTGTTTCCTTTATGTGGGGCGTCCCTTCTCAGTCTTTTTCCTGGACAAGGACAGGCACTGAGAATATGAATCTGTTCACCTAAAAATAAATCTTTAACTTGCTCCTGAATTTCCTGGAGATATCTGAGAGGATGAAAAGTGAAAAATTCGAAACAGAATAGGAAAAAGAAAATACTGCTGTGTTTCTGGTTACTCAATAACACACACTGAGGTCTTAATCCAGTACCGTCGGTATCTTCTTCAAAGCTCTCGGCAGGAGTTGTTTCACCTGTGGGAGCAGGGTGCGTTCCCTGACCTGGCCTGGCACGGCCTGGCACAGCCTCACCTGGCCCTTAGAAAAGACATGAGGCATAAGGTTGCAGTCCTCTGCACGTAAGTAGCATCAAAAATATATTAAAAGGAAACAAAACTACTTCCCCAGAAGCAATGTGGGCAACATTTAAAACAACAATTTAGCCCATGCCCATTTACATGCCAGCGTGGCCACATTTCTAAGGGCCAAGTCATGTCTGTACATCTATCTTGTCTACTTTTTAAAAAGTGGTTTCAGACAGAGTGAGTGTTTAAAATTTGGAGATGCTTCAGTGCATGTGCTGAGGGGACAAAGCCCAGGAGAACAAGGTGGGGTCAAGGGCTGAGAAGAACAGGGATTCTGGGTTTCGAGGAAATGTGTTGCTCAGCTTTGTATTAAATGGACTCTGTTTGCTCAGCATGTACATAAGACAAATGATTGTACATGGTGATGTGCTGCTAAAGGCAGTAAATCATGTACCTAATGCATATGTATCTCCTGGCATATTGTAGGTATGCTGTAAGTACGCGCTAGAAGCTTTGATCCATGGACAGGATTTCACTATCTACTCGGCTAACAATACATAGGTAGAAGATGAGGAACCCTACTCCAGAACCTCCAGGTTCCTCTTGGTTCACTGTGTGCTGGGAAGAGGGCAAAGACGGAGACCAAGAACCAAGTTGGACTGGTTTCAATACTGGGGATCCATGGATTTGTTTTTTAATGGGGAAGGCTAGATGACTAAAAAAGAAAAAAGAAGCAGAAAATCAAAGCAAGTGTTCTAAACTATTTCAAATTTCACCTCTGCTCAAATCAAAGCAAGTGTTCTAAACTATTTCAAATTTCACCTCTGCTCAAATAAGAATATTACAGATTTCAGATTAGACTGGCTTTGGAATTCTAATTTTTCAGTGCTATTCTTAAATCCATCTGCCCTGAAATCATCAGACAGTGCAAGACGGACATAACCTTACCCCAGGCATGACTTGAAGGTTCAGGGTAGTTATTATTTTAAAGGCTCCTTGGAATGCAGGTGGAGTGACAGGCTGAGTTCATGCAAGATTACGCTTTTCAAAGTCTGCCAAGGCTTTTGCAAGCAAGAGAAGTTCGCACTTCCACCAAGAAGCAAGCTTCTCTTAGACAAGGGAAACAGCTTTAGATGTTTCAAAAGACTTCACTTGATTCTCCAAACACAAACACAAGGGCTGGGGATGTAGCTCAGTGGTAAAAGCAGCACCTACATGCCAAGTGCAAGGTTGTGGGTTCAATACCTCATACACAAACAAACCACACCCACCCACCCCCACACACTCCGACCACCACAAATAACAACCTGTTCCTAAATATTTTTATTGAAATATTAAATAGATTTGGTGAAAATCTTCAGGTGCTGGGAATGAATTATGAGATCCTTATTACACGATAGTGAAAACAAATCTCTGTACCCAATAAGAAAAAGGTAATAAAGAGGTAGTGGAGAATAAATGAGGAGAGGATGCCAAACTTTGGGGCAGGCACCCTGAGGTGCTCAAATAGAATGGACCACGTTAAATGAACTATTCAACACATTTGTGCATCCAGTCAGGGTCTGTCAGAGGCTCCTTGATGGTCGCACTTCAACAGAAGCTATGGGCGCTTGCCTGAGGACGCCTAAGAAACCTTCCAGGTCACAGGCATCTCCTCCAGGAGCCACAGGTGGGGCAAACAAGAACACATGCAAGGTGTTGGAGAAAATGCTCAGGCAGCCTGCACTGGCTCCGGGACATGGACATGGCATGGCCAGCTGGCCAGGCGGGCTGCCAAAGTGCCCAGTTCTCACACCACCTGTGCTACCATCATTCAGCACATCCTGGTCCAGCTTCCCAAAACACTGTCTGCATGCCAGTTCCCTGGGAACATCCCTTCATCTTTACCCCGGCCCTCACGGCCACTGCCGTGGGAAGGAGAACGTCAGGAGAGCACCAACCACCTGTTCCTTTCTGGCTTCCCCTCCCTAAACTGGAATCAATTCATCCCTCCCTCCAAGATTCCTGCAATTTCCTGGGGCAGGCCTTCGCAAGCTCCCAGACACAGCTGTGAGCTTGCACCCAGATTATGGAAGGGCTGCAGACACAACGGGCGATGGTCCTGAGTTGCTGTGAGGAAACACAAGAGTCTTTCTGCCTTCCGGTGCTTGCTCCGCATACACTGGCTCCTCCTTCCTTTTCCTAAAGAAGTCCCTTTCTGACTTTGAATGTTAACCTTGCCGTCCTTCGCTGAGTGTCTGTCTCTTCCCATTTTCCTATCTGCTTGGCTGTCATCGCCCTGACCACCACACTCTTGGGGAGCTGTCCTGCCTGTAGCCTGTCATGTTATGTCACAGCATCTTTTTCATCGTTCTCAAAACACTGATTGTATTTATAGAGATGTTTTCATTCTGGCACAGGACATGGAGAGCAGACACCAAGGGCAGGAGGAGGTACTGCATGATGGAAACCACTGCAGTTGCGCAAGACAAGGAGAGCTCTGGAGGTCGCAGTGACGTGGGTTATAAAGTCTCATCAATGCCCTTGACGCCACCGCGCTGTGTGTTTCAAACTGGTCCACGCTAAGTTGCATGGAATTTACTGCAGTAAAAAAGAGACTTGTGTTGAATGGCTCTCTTCCTTCAACTAGCATACATTAAGGTGGGACAGGAGTCCGATGCTTTTATCCTCATGTTCCGTAACTGAGCTCAACAAGTTCAGAAGCATTAGGTCAAAGACTCCTCCTGGCATGCACACTGCAACTCCTACGGGACACACGAGCCACGCCTTATTTTGATTTCCTTCACTGTTCCTTCCAGTGGGTCTTACAGGTAGTCAGGTGTTAGCCGAACCAAGACTACTCGGTATGCAAACTTCCCAAAAGCAAGCCCCTGCGTTTTACACACGGCTGGGGAGCGGAAACGTGTGTGTGCACACAGGTTGGGCTGCGCTGCTTCTCTCGCCTCAGCTTCCAGGAATCCCAGAGCAGCCTGAATCCAGGCATAATCCATCAGCCTCCTTCTGGTGTGAAGCAGTCCTCTCGCTAACTCGGCCATTCAGGTCCTGGGTGGCAGCATTTTCTGCTGTTGTTTTTGTTTATGATTTAATTGAAAGCTGCCTCAAATTCTCTGTGAATTAGGCAAAATATAGATGGAGAGCAAATAAATCACAGAATAGCTTCCCACAGGCTGGATGCGCTTCTATTGTGTTTGCACAGTAAATTACTGTTAAAAGAATGACTGATGACAGGAGTGCCATAAAAAATTACCTCCTGACCCCTTGTTACATGAAGGGGAAAAAGATGATAAAAGTTGGCCAAACCACTTTTAGGACACGAGGAATACAATGAAGACCGAGCCCCTGGCTTTACTTCTTTGTTAGTTTTCCTAAGAATAATGAAAGAAATCTTCTGACCCAACCACGAGCCCCAGCTGTCCCGAGCAGACTGAAGATGCTGTCCTTAAAATAATTCTCTCTCTCAAGAGTGCAACGGGAGGAAAAGCTGAAGCACTAGCAGGGAAGAGAACAGTGTCTGCCTCTGACTGGAAGTGGGATGACACCTGCCATCCACGGGGCACTTAGGCCACGTGCACTACGAGCATGGAATGTGCTAGCTGACAAGACAAGAGGAGGGAGGTCTGCTGCTTCCTGCCTTGGGAACTGGAAGCCTGACAGAGACAGTGGGGTGGCCAGAGTCAAAAGCTTACAGGAGGCACAGCTGGAATTCCAACATCAGCGACCCAAGCTCAAGGCCAATGCTCCTAAGCCATATATTACAGCACACCTGTGCCATTCCCAGAGTTTCCCAGAGCCATTTTTGTCCTATAAAGGAACCAACATGACCTCATTGGCGGGGACTGTCAGTGAGTGAGGTCCTAAGTGGCCATGTCCTGCCAGGGAGGTGGAATAGATAAGGAGAAGCCAAGAACTGAATGCTGCAGAACAGATCACAGTGGACTCATTCTCACACCTTAGGAACACACGAGGGCCATTTTGAACCACTGGAAAGGAAGAAAAAACAAAAGGATTTTGGCTATGTAAAAAGTAGAAGCTCGGGGAGCACCATGATGGCGAAATGATACCCAGCAGAGAGACAGCCTCTCTGAGTCACTATCCAGATGCTGGAATACAACAACATGAGGCAGACAAGGACAGAAGTTAGACATGGAAGAACTTCAAGCATGAACTGAAGCCCACAGGGAGCGGAGAGAGAAACTTCAATGAAGGAGGAGGTACCCTGAGACGCCTTCTTCCTCAGACTGGAACACACTGGGTGAGAAGAATGGTTTAAACCTGCAGACACACGCTGACTGCTGGTGACCCCAGAGGCCTCCACAGAGAGATGCGGCAGTGGAGGGGAGCATGGACAGGAAGGACAGCACTAGCTCGCGATGAGTGCTAAGGGCTCCGATGTCCCACAGGAGAAAGCGACTGGCCAGGAGCCATCTTGGAGAGGGGGCTGCCTGAGCTCAGAACTCAGAGCAGCTGCTGGGCTCCATCTAGTGACTCCCAGCAAGGCTCAGGCTCACAAAAGGTGTGCTGACAGCAGCAGGCTGAGATTGGTTTCAGCCAGAAGGTGCAGGCTTGCTGAGATTATCTGCTAACTTGTCAAAAGGTTATTGCTGGTTTGCTGGGATAAATCAACATGGACTGGGACTCTGCCTATATACACTGTCTACCAGTGACAGCAGAGACAAACCTGGAAGTGAACTTCTTCTTTTCTTTCTTTCCCTTTCACCCTCTTTTCTCTTATTTTTCATTGTGATAGTGGCAGTGTTTTTTTTTTTTTTCCTCTTTCACTGTTTAATTTTGGTTTTATAGGAGTGTGAATGTGGTTTCTAGTCTCTCAGTGATTGTAGTTCTGTTCTGTTATTTTTTATTTCTTCCTTCTTTCTTTCCCTGCAGTCATCTACACCAGTTTTCCAAAGTTAGCATAATCTACCTTTGTTCTCCAGTCTTATTTCTATTTTATTCCTCTTCCTCCATTTCTCTGTTTTCTCCCTGACACATTTTAAATTTTAACCCCTGAGGACAAAATTGACATCTTAAAGACTTGTACACTACATATGATTTTCTCGCTTGTTTTAGATATTGATACGGTTAAAGGTGGCAAATTGTTTAGCTCAGTTTATTTTCTAGGCTGTTTGATGCTATTGTCATTCTTGATGGTACCACTATAGTCTAAAGTGACATAATTGTTCTACACAGCTGTTCTTCCTGGTATTCCAAGACTGAGATTGACTAAAGATCACAGAAAATACTGCAGAACAGGGTTAAAAAACTAGGGGCTGTGCTACATAGGCAGCAACTTCTCATCCACAGCAAGCAGAAGAGGAAGGATCTGGTGAGAGACTCAAAACCCCCAAGACCAGCTACACCTGGAAGATACCTTGGGAAGTAGTCACTTCCCAAGTGTTCTAAATATTAGCAATGAAGCAGCCCACCATAGGAAATTCACAAGCATCACCCCAGGAATTAAACTAAGAAAACAACACAAAATGAGAAGACACTTAAACAAGATGTAATCCGAGATACCCAGCTCACCAAGGGCCAAGTCAGGGAGCAAAAGTGGAGACAATCAAAAAGTCACCCACCTGGCTTCTCTGAAGGTATAACAACAAAGCAAGTGAATGAGGCTCTAGGGAAAAAAAAAAATCAAATCAGAAATAATTTAACCATAACTTCAGAAATACTGCTCATAATGGAAACTATATTTAGCGATTCCAGAGCAGATATGAAAAAAAAAAAAAATAGAGGAGCTTAATAAGATTGTGGAAGCCATGAATGCTTAGCATAGGAAAGAAATGGAATGTAGAAGGCAGATTCAAGCAGCTATCCAGGAAAATAAAAATTCCATGGAATGAATCCACAGCAGATTAAGCCAATATGAGGCTTGTGGTTAGTAATCATGAAAAGAAAGATTCTTCAAAAACAGGAAGGGACTATGCAAAATCAATGTAACAGCTGCTAGATGAGTCGCAGAAAGATAACTTAAGATTGATTGGATTCTACAAAAAGTAGGATAGCATAAATAATATGACAAAACTGTTGACACATCATAGCAGAAAACTTTCCTTTTAAAAAAAGAACCTGATGTATAGCTTAGTGAGGCATATAGAACTACAAGTAGACAAGATCAAAAAGTCTAATGCCAGGCATATGACACTCAAGATTCCAGAAATTCAACACCAGAATAAAATCTTAAAAGCCGTTAAGAGAACCAGCCAGATAGCTCAGGGGATTAAAGTGCCTGGTTAGGCAGACATAGAGATCGGGGTTCAATCCCTGGCATGCTGTGCCAGCCCCACCACCAGGGTGTGCCTAGACAGTGATTGAGACTGGGCATGGTAGTGCATGCCTGTTATTCTAGTGCTTGGGAGGCTGAAAACAGGAGGATCACTATGAATCCAATCTGTGTATTGACACCCTGTAGACCCTATACAAAATACATTAGGGAAAAAAAGCTGTTAGGGTAAAGAAACAAATCACCTACAAAGGAGGGCACATCAGAATCATTTCTGATTTTTCAGCACAAAGTCTCAAGTCAAGGAGACTTGGGGTGAGGTATTTCAAGTTCTAAAGGAAAACAAACTTCAACCAAGATTAATGTATCCCATAAAATTATCTTTCAGAACTGATGGAGAAATAAGATACTTCCAGGACAAAAAACATCTGAGGAAATTTATAAAAAATCCAATAAGCACTCATATAATTGTACTGGGGAATCTCAATACCATACTATCACAAAAAGGATAGACTACACACACACAAAAAAAACAAATAATGAAATATAAGAACTGAACAAAACTTTTGAATAAATAGACTTAGCAGATGTCTACAGAGTGTTCTACACCAAAACATCACAATACACATTCTTTTCACCTGTACATGGGATGCTCTCTGTAGACCACATATTAGCTCAAAGAATATGCTTAAGTAAATGTGAAGAAGTTGTAATTATCCCATGTACATTTTCAGACAGTAGTGTAAAAAAAACTGGAAATCAACAGCAAAAGAATCCACAAGAACCTTATAAGAACATGGAAATTAAATAACACCCTCCTGAACAAACAATGCATTAGAGATGAAACTAAAGAAGAAATCAGACAGTCTCTACTTAAATGATAATGACAATGCAACATGCTAGAACTTACAAGACCCAATCAAAGCAGTCCTAAGAGGGATATTTACAGCAGTGAATAAGCATTTCAAGAAAACAGAGGAAGCACTACTAAACAACTTACTGTTGAGCTTCAAACTTCTAGAAAAAGAAGGCAGGCTAAGCCAAGCATACATATGAGGAAGGAAATTATCAAGATCAGAACAGAAACTAATGTACTGGAGGATAAAAAACAACACAAAGTATCAATGAATGGAGTAGTTAGTTCTTTGAAAGATTAAATAAAATTGACAAACTCTTTTACAAGGGAAAAGCAAAAACAAAGCAAAATGAATAAACAATATATATACATATATATGAAATAAGATATTTAAATACTAGTTTTTCCTATTTCACTGAAAAAAACACTTGTGCTAATATTGTTTGAACAATTAAATGCTTATCTATATCTTGTACTCTGAGTAAAAATGTAAAGATAATACACAGTGTGTTAACCACTATTATCCATTTATTATCTAGTCTTAAAATTTTGTGTTTTTTTTTCTCTTTTAAAATAAAGCAGAAGCTCTGCATGATAGTGCCCACCTACAGCCCCAGTCATATAGGGGGACATCTTCAGCTCAGGAGTCTAGAGACAGGGTGGGCAACACAGAGAGACTGCCACTCCAAATCAAACTTCACTGCTATCCTCAGCCTAGTATCAAACCTTTCTTCAGTTATGTCTGCTCTAAGTGGTGTATCTTACTAAAATTTGTGGAGGCTAGAATGAGTACTACATTAAACACTGGATTTCATCACAATGGCATGTTTAAAAATGCCCATATTTTGAAGAACTTTGCTAAGTTTTTTAGGAAATAGGTGTCTGTTCATTAGCTGTCAAGAGCACCTGCCTCCAGGGGGCGCCAGGCACCAGGCGGGCTCACAGCGTGCATAAGGACAGGGTCCTCCTGCCTGATGAGAGGCACCTGTAGGTAACAATTTAAGGTAAAACTCATGTCACAGGAGACACACACACAGGGGCGAGCAGAACTCTTCTAATGGAGAACCACAGACTGGAAGAGTGCATGAGAGGAAGAGTACCCAAGCAGAGACTGAAAAAACACACAGGAGAGTCTTTGGAGGCCACAACAAGGCCATAGGGCTTCTCTAGTATTTGCACTGTGACAGAAAACCACAGTCATGATCTTCATTACAGGATGACAGAAAATTCTTAAAAATAAGCTCAGTGCATTTTTCCTTTAAGAAAGATCCCATTTAAACTTAATTTGGGGCTGGAGAGATAGTTCAGCAGTCCAAGCACAAGGATCCAAGTTTGATCCCCAGTACTGCTTTCCACGTCAGCCCCTGAACTCCAGGTGCACTATGATAACCTGTAAACCAGGTGTGGTGGTTCATGCCTAAAACTCCAGCACCCGGGAGGCTGAGATGGGAGGATCACTACGAGTCTGAGCCTGAGCCACAGAGCAAGCCCCTGTACCAAATCAATAAGTAAGATTAAAAAAACATGAAACTTAATTTGTTGAAACAGCACACAGGACAAGGTACAGAGAGAGGCTTCTGAGGCAGTCTAAAGAGCATGCCTATGGACCATCCATTTCTGAAGTTGTTCAGAATAGGCTATTTTTCTCTTGTACTCTCTGTCTCTCCTGGCACAATGTGGTTTCAGACCATCCACAATGTCTCCATTAAGTTAAAATAAAAATAAACAAACAAACCTTCATTGTGAGAGGCGCCACTGGTGGCTGCCTCGTTGTCTTCCCATCACAGAAAGAGACGAGGGCTACAGACAGGCCCTGGTCAGGATGCATGAATACGGAAAGTGGCAGTGTTGCTTGGCCAGGCAACAAAGCCTCAGTCATTCATGAAAACATTCGCATATTCGCATTCTCTCTCTCTCTCTCTCTCTCTCTCTCTCTCTCTGTCTGTCTCTCTCTCTCTCTCTCTCTCTCACACACACACACACACACACATACACACAGAGTCACACACACTTCCACAATATGCCCAGTAAAATCTTAAAAGCTTCATGCATTTACCATGATCTTTTTACACTTCCACAAATTACAAGCAGGATGATGACAGCCAACAAGTCCAAGAACACTTTCCAGGGTTGGATGTCCTCACCTGCCCACGCCGGGCCAGCGGTACCTCTCATCACAGCAGAAGGACTTCATGGCTCCTGAAGCTCTGACTCAGACCAGCACACTCATAAATATGCTGATTTTCAGGAGTCAAAGCAGAAAATCACTGTAATTCGCAACTAGACCCTGGCTTGCCTACCACCTGTCTGGACCACTCCTTAGAAATAATTTACCAAAAGTTGGATTTTCATTTCCAGTTATTAATAACAAGAGTCTATTTCTGGTCTTTTAAGATGAAGTTTAATCTTTCAAACCTCTTTTTTTTTTTTTTTTCTTTTCAATCAATTGTCTCTATAGACCTGGTTCTCCATTAATAAACTCCTTGCTTTACTGCATTTTAATGAAGGCAAAGAAAAAGTAAACCAAAGAGAACATTAAACTTCCCAAGCAACAAGGTAAGAAATGTGCGGAAGATTTCAATCAGGCCTTGCATTTTCAGGGTACAGGGGAGGGAGAGAGGGAAGGAGAGGAGGAAGGTGTTGGGGCTGGAGAGAGGGCAACAGTAACCACACTATTTTAAGATAAGGGTCCTAATTGAAGCACATGGGCAACAGGGCAATGCGTGAACAACGAACTGGAGTTCACCTCGAGAACGCATACCTCTATTCCATGTTAACTTTTCTCCATTCCAAGTGCATCTGTATCCTTTACTTTCTCTTTAAAATTGTGTGTCATGTATCAAGGCACAAGCAGCTTGGCGTGGGTGACGTACTCCACAGACCTGCCCTGCAAGCCTTGGCAGCACCACCGCCAGAGTCACAAGGAGGTGGGAGCACCCTCTTCTTACAGGATTACTAAGTTTCTGTCGAAACTCAAATTAGCTGTTAACACGTGAGGATGTGTAGTGAAACAGTTCAAAACAATTTCCCTCCAGCTCAAAATGAATCACTGAACCTGGAATCCTGAACCCAGCCCGTGCCAAGCCTGGTGCTGCGCAGGCTGTACCTGGGCTAGATTCATCCCAAAAGAAGCAGAGCCTCAGAAAACACAGACAAAAATGATGGTCATCTTACCCAATTTCAACTCTAGGGATGGAAGAATGGTGGGGGTGCAGGGCCATGAGTTACTGCCTTTCAAAACTGGGAAGCCACACCCCAGCACGCTTTCCACTTAGCATCCACTGTCTGCCACTGGTGGGAAAGCCCAGGCAGCCCGGAAGCCAAGTGCAATGGCAGCAGGTGTGCCAGGGCATGGTCCTGTGGCTGGGGACCTGCGCTCCTCCTGAGATCCTTGCAGCTGGCCACGGGTGAGATGCCCAGCTAAGGGTTCCTGGTATTTCTAAACTCAAGTTGGTACCTGCAGTCATCACAAAGAATACATTGGCACTTATTTCCACTTAGGGTCTAGAAAGAACACGCCAATTTTTACCTAACAGGCATGCCTTTGTCATCAACTTTACTCACCAAGAAACTGCAAACTCCACTGAACTTCCAGCATTATACCATCACGAGTTCACAAACCTAGGTACGCACAATGCAGAACCTGATTCAGAGCCATGTATTTGGTCAAAATTCTTCCTTGGGCCAGCAAATGTGAGTGATATGACAGTTGTTCCAACTGAGCCCTAAAATTCACTTTTACTCCCCAAATGTAAGAGTTGCACTTCAAACTCCTAAAATTTCACTCAAGACTGATTATGAAAATCAGTGCAGAAAAATCAGGGTCATAAAGAGTTTAGGGTACCTAGCACACCCTGTTCTGCCCAGAATAATAAAATAATCAACTCAGATGGATTGTAGGATGTTCTAATACAGCACGCAATCATTCACAGTTCTATCGGTAAGTAGATGCACAAAATTCAGTAAAACATTACTGGTGAGGAATATAAACATTTTTTATCTTTTTAAAGAACAGGTAAAAATATCAGCTACATAGGACTAAAACTAAAGAAGAAAACTTGTCATCCCCTGCCTAAAATGCCAAGTGTCGTTGGGAGGTGGGTTTCGGGGGGCAGCCTGCACAATCAGCAAGCTCAAGACTCTGCATTCAATCAATCCCCAGTACTCTAAAATCAAACAAACAAATAAAATTTCAGGATGATGTCTTCACACCAATTAGATTTGGGGCCACTGAAATTTAATTAAACAGAGCGCCTCCTACAACTTGTTTGCTTTGTCAGTAATCATATACATTCTGAGGGAGAAAAAGCTAATAGCCCAAAGAGCTTGGAGATAGATGGCATAATGCAAATTAAACACCAGGGTTGGGGTGAGCCAGGGCTGGTGCTCTTTTAGCGTTTTCAAGGATACAGACAGCCCTGTTGCCCGTGTGCCATGGGTTCGCCCCCGCTGTGGGCAGCCCTCCTGAGCCGTGCACAGCACTCTGGTAGGGCTCTCTGTGCCTACCAGGTAGTGGCTCCCAGTCATCCTCTGTCAGAGTTCTCAAAAGCAACAGATCTTTGCAGCCAGGAATAAAACTAACAGGACTGTTATGGCAACTGAGACCTCCTGCCTTTTCTTTCACCTCCTCCGTCGGGAAAAATAGCAAGAATATTTCCAATCAGATACATTGTTCTGATGTGTTTAGCTTCTGCATATTGTTCTGCTTCATGTCACTCGTAATTACCCTCCAAGATAAAAGTGGACCTGCCACTGCTATTTAGAAGTTGATGTCCCTCATTTAAAAACACACATGAAGTCCTAAGAGTAGAATTCCAAGTACAAAGTGCAAAAGACAGAAATAGAAAATAATCCTCATTTTGCAAGCACTACAGTCATGGATGTTAAAATTAGGAGACTTAAGAATAGTGTTTTTAGTATGTCACGTGTCTACCACAAACAGGTGCTTCTTAACTGCAAACTGGCAAATAAAAATAATAGTAATAACAGAAAAACCAGCAGAGCAAACCTTACACAAGTGACCGACATTAGCATCACCAAGGATGAAACGTGTTGCTACTGTGTGTCCCAACAAGATGCACCAGGAAGTACAGAGGCATTTCTATGGTCTTCATGCTAGAAACCCAACATCCAAACTTAAGCATGAGGAAATGTCTACAAAGTCAACTGGGGAGCCACTGCATGACATCAACAGCCTGCACTCCTGAAAAGCACAAAGCCGGTGAACGGCCAAGAAAGAAGCAGAAAAAATGTCCTTGCACCAAGGGAACAGGCAGGCATGGCAAGCAGCACCAAGCAGACACCTCTCTGGGACTTGGGTTGCGTGGTGGTCATTGGGGCGGAGGGAATTGGGAAGGGTGACCACTGGCCAGAGAGTGGCTCCACCATCTCTGCATTAATTGGACTGTTCAGTAACTACATCACAGTTACAGAAGCTGTCAAAATTTGGGAGCACTGGGTGAAAGATGTTCTTGGGCCTTGGCACGCCTTGGAGCTGCTTTTATTCTTTTCCTAACGTGTATAAAATTGAAATAGTTCAAAAATGAAAAAAGCATTAAAAGGAAGTTGTTCAAAATTTATAAAGGAAAAGGGAACAACTTATAGCATAACCACCAAATACATGT
>PVKN010023471.1:0-14841 GCA_004027915.1 Capromys pilorides
TTTATTTATTTGTTTGCTTGTTGTGTTTGTTTGTTTCTTTATTTATTCATTTTGTGGCTGGCTCAGCCTGCCCTGGTGGTGGCGCTGGCGCAGCATGTGGTGCCGGGGATCGAACTGCAGTCCCCGCAGTTGCCTGAGCCCTCCTAAGCAGGCGCTTTAGACCACTGAACCATCTCGCCGGCCCCTATGACTAGTTTTAGCCACTGAAGGAGGTCTCTCTTCTCCTGCACCTGCTTCACCAATTTTGTTTTCTCTTCCTTTAATCCTTGTTTAAGATTCTCATTCACAAAATAGCTTTGGTGAACACTGTATGGCTTAGACTCACTCACATTGATATTCTTGAGAGTATTTTTCAAGTGTGTATGTTCTTCAGATTCACTGTGTATTTAAAACTTTCTTGAAACTCTAAGTTTTCTTCTGTTGAAATGCTGATTTCTCTCATAAGGTCTGATCATTTTCTTCATTCTGTACTGTAAGACATTTTACTACACTGCAATGGGAATTAAATGAAGACCTTGTTTCCCTTAATCTTTCTTTAAGTGTTGCACTCACGGGTGCTTTCCATGAGCTACTTGTACAGGGAGATGGTGAATTCGCACAGGCCTGCGCAGGGCTGGGGAAAATTAAAGCCGAATCTGATGGTCTTTCCATCTCGGAAACAAAGTCTTAGTTGAGTTCGATGCCTGCGGGGGCACGCTTCCCACCGCAGCTGCCCTTCGCTTTTTTTCAGGCCTGCCTCTCCTCTTCCCACTCACTTCCTGGTTGGGGTGCTCAAGAACATGCTCCAGCCCCTCTCCCAAACTCTAGGCGTTCTTGCCTCAGCCTCTGGAGTGCTGGGATTACAGGCATATGCTACCATGCTGGATTATTTACTGATTTGGAGATGAACGATAAAGCATTGCTTGTTGTTTACTTTTCTTAATACTGAGGGTTGAATATAGGGTCCTTGTATTGAGTTATATTCCCAGCTAATTATTATTCTATATTATTTATTTGAGAAGGCCTCATTAAGTTGCCTAGGCTGGGTTTGATCTTGTGACCTGCCTTCCTCAGCCTCACAGATGCTGGGATCACAGGCATGTTCCACCACACCTGGCTTGGGATTAAGTTTTAATTTTTCTCAGACCTCAGAGAGTACCATATGGACCTCAGAAAGGTTTATGGACTACAGAGAGTACCATAAAGGTGAATTAACCATTGATTATTAAAGCTTTTATCCTGGATTTTTTTTTTGGTCCTACCATCTTGAGAAAACTAGCTTGTTTCACACCAGTATGTCAAACTCAATTCATTTTTTAAAAAATGTATTTGATACAGGGTCTCAAGCAGTTCAGAGGGGCTGGGGAGATAGCTCCGTAGCACAAGTGCCTGCCTGGCAAGTGCAAGGTTGTGAGTTTGAACCCCGGTCATGGAAAAAAAAACAAAAAAACTTCAAGCAGTTCATACTCACAGTGGTCCTCTTGTCTCAGCCTCCCCAGTGCTAAGATCACAGATGTGTGCCACCACACCCGGTTTGGGGGCCAGCACAGTGTACCTGAGGTTCCAGGGCTGGCAGGGCATGCAGTACCAGGGTTGGAATTCCAGACCTCGTGCTTGCCAGGCAGGTGCTTAGGATGCCGAGCTATTTCCCCAGCCCTCAGTTCATTTCTAAATGGCGAATAACTGCAGTTGTCTGTGATAGGGAAACAGACTCACCTGTCCCTACAATTTCATTCTTCCTTCTCCTTGTACATGACCCTCCCACTACATGTCTGCCAAGCAAACACTGCTGCATCCTCCACAAACTAATTCAAATCTGCCTTAACCTCACCCTGAAGCCCTGCCACCACCTCCGCCAGAAATGATCAGTCTGCTACTCCTTCCTTAAACTCTCCCTGCACTTTGGTCTTTCTCTGTAACAGTACTTAGCACAGTATAACATGGTTATTCTTGCATGTCAAATTTTACCTTTTAAACCTCTGAGCTTTTTGAGGGACATTATTGCCTCCTACTCAACATTACTTTTCTAAAACTTAGCAGAGAAGCTGCAAAGCAGGTCCACAAATATTTACAGAACAAGCAGAAAATGCTCCTGACAAGCCAGAGATGACTAAATAAAGGGCATGTGGCTTAGGGTGGCTCGAATCGAGTTCAGACTGCACCATAAGTCTGAGACCACTTAAAGAGTGAGAAACACCACACTACAGGTATATATACATACCTGTGATTATGGCAGCACAGTACATAATAGCTAAATCTTGGAAGCAGCCTATGTGTTCATCAACAGACAAAAAAATAGATACAATATGGCATTTATACACAGTGGAGTACTACTCTGCTATAAAGATGGATAAATGAGTCATTTGTAAGAGAAGGGATGCATCTTGAGACCATAATGTTAAGCAAAACAAATCACTTAACCGAAGCTTAAATGCTGTATGATTTCTCCTTATAAGAAACAGAAATATAAATAACAAATAAGAGACATAATATGAAAAAGGGAGGCCAGGTGTGGTGGCACAACAAACTCCTCATAGTAGGCACCATTGGCATTCAGACCCATCTATTACCTATGGACGCTATCTCCTCTACTACCTGTGCGTCAGACCCTAAAGAAGTCACATTCTGTGTCACATTCTGGCCACTGTTCCTCCAGGCTGAGATTAAGGTTTGGTTCATGATATCTTTCTAGGCTTTGTCAATGAGGTTGATGTGGTGGAGAACGTTGAAATGTTTCTTCCAGACCTCCTTCAAAGTCAAGGAATTCTGCTCCATGACATCAAAACAGCTGGTGAAGAGCACCTTTGTGTACAGCTTCTTGAAGCTGCAGATCATTTTCTGGTCCATGGGCTGCAGAAGAGGTATTTTGGGGGATGAGTTTGACCTGTATGAAGTCATACTCAGCATCACATTGCCCACCAAAGCTGGAGGGAGTGTCGGAGCACTGTCCATCAGAAGAAGGCATCTTTCAGGTCCCTGGTTCTTAGAAAGATTTCTTAATGAGCACCTTGTGCAAGCTTTCACAGTGGCCCTCCACGTGACAGACAGTTCGACCTTGTTCACATTCTGTGCCTTGAATGCATGAGGAGTCTGGGACTGGTACAGACCATTCTGGCTTCATCTCCGGATCACAGCTTGCATCTGCACAGCAAAAGGTCATTCGCCTAACACGGGCTTGTGCCCCAGCAGTGCCTTTTCCTCTTGTATGACACAGGTTCTATTTAGCATTTTCTTCCAGAAAAGCCCTGTGTTGGCACAGCTGAACACTTGTTGAGTGATGTATCTTTCTGCCTTTGTGATTTCTGCGAATTCTTTCTTATAGGTTTCTGCAGCAGTCTTGTAAAAACCAGAAGCCTCGCCATGTTTTATCGCATGTGGAGTTTATGTCACTTTTCTTGCAGAACATATCAAACCATTCTCTTCTGGCTTTAAATTCATCACCTGTTGCACTTGTAGAGGGATTTTCTTTTTTCTTTTTCTTTATTTTTAAGTTGCAGTAAGGCCAGGGGAGATAGTTCAGTGGAATAAGTGCTTGCTCTGGCAAGCGCGAAGTCCTAAGTTTGATCCTGGGTACCATGAAAGAAAAGAAACAGAAATCTTCAATTGCAGTAAATTCCAGTGCAAGCTCCTGGCTTTTTCACAGCTCCTGGCTTCACGAATGCTATCACCTGCCACCTGTTTCTTATTCAATCATACTAATAAAAGTTTTTCTGCCTCTTCCAATACTTGTGTCTTCAGCTTGGTTAACATCATTACCTTTTTTGCCACATCACTCCTTTGATGTCATTTTTATTCGTCAAAATAGTCAATTTTACCATCTTGTACTGTGCAGCCAGATCAGTCACACAAATACTACAGTCATGTCTTCTAAAATTTCCTTCTCCAGTTCAGTGCTGATTTTCTTCAAAACCTTCCCACGCTTGCTCTGCGCTCTCTCGTCACTTTCATTATGGTGGCTCTGCACTTTCTTTGGAGCCATGTTGGGTTGAGTCATATTGTTCAGTGCTGTATGTGTGAAAAAGCACATAAGAAGCTTTAGGGCCAGTGTGTGCAGGGCTGGCTGTGACAGTGATCTCAGTTAGAGGAAGGCACGACCCTGTGTCAGAGCGGGAAAATGGCCTTGTGTGGAGAAGATGGCTGCAGCTGTGTTTGTCACCTGAGGCAGAGTTCATAAACAGAACCACAATTTTGCTGAGGGTGTCTGTGAGCCGAGGTGCTCCTGTACTAGCTTTGGGTTTGGATTGTTCTCATTTTTTAGGACCTTCAGGTGCATCATTTATTTGGGCTCACACTGGATCTGATGCGGACATTGACAGCTATAAAATTCCTTTTGGATTGTCTTCATTGTGTTCCACACATTCTGGTATGTTGTACTGATATTATTGTTTGATTCTAGGAAACGTCTAATTTCTTCAATAGCCCACTGATTATTCAAGAATAGTGTTTATTTCCATGCATTTGTAGTAATTCCTGTGTCTTCTTTTGCCATTGATTTCCAGTTTCATTCTACTATGACCTGGGATATGGCTGGGATGATTTTGGTTCTTTTTTGTTTATGTTTCTTTTTTTCTTTCTTTTCTTTTTTTTTTTTAGCTGTGGCTGCTTGCAGTTTATTTTTTGCTTGTCAGGAGAGTTAGGAAAGCTCAGTGCAGCCCAGAGAGCAGAGGTAGCTAGCCTTCTGCTGGGAGCCGGCATTCTGGTGTGCCAGCTCCCTGCATCCTATCAAGTCTACAGGGTGGGTTGGCAGGCCGGGCCCCCACCTTGTGGCTGGTGGCAGCACCAGGTCAGGATGAGGGCCTGGTG
The DNA here is from genome assembly GCA_004027915.1 of Capromys pilorides. Taxonomy (NCBI): domain Eukaryota; kingdom Metazoa; phylum Chordata; class Mammalia; order Rodentia; family Capromyidae; genus Capromys; species Capromys pilorides. The sequence goes on from PVKN010023471.1 coordinate 4,783, forward strand.
TTGGCCTGGCTGGACTGGCTCAGCAGCTGTTTCTCTGTATCTTCTGAAGCCGGGCCGCCAGTGACCATGCTGCTGGAAGTCCAGAGTGATTTCAGGTGCTCTGGGGACTGCAAAACTGTGGCTATGAATGGGGCAACAGACTTCTCAAAGAAGAAGCTAGTCTACCAGTGACTTGCATCGGCCTTAGAGAGACCGGGTGGTGGGGGATGGCCTCCCCAGGGTACTCGCCACTTCCTCAGGAGCTGTTGCTGGACGCAGAGCCCAGGAAGCACAGGTAGTAGCCATGGGTGGCCACGAGCAAGCTGCTGGAGGGGATGGCTGCCATGCTGCCCGCGGCAGGGGAGACCTCTGCAGCGACCCCCTGCGAGCATTGCTGCAGTCAGGGGCGGTAGGGTCTGGGTGCTAGGCCACAGAGCCATTTGCAGAGTAGGCCAGAGCCAGTCGGCCGCAACACCACACCGTGTGCCAGTGCCTGTTTCATGTTTTTGTAGGCTAGTAGGTACTCTATTTTGGAGAGAGCTTCACATACCAGAGATACTAATGTCTATTTTTTTCAGTGGAAGGTCTGGTTTAATTCTGATCATTTTTTGTTGATTTTGTCTAGTTGTGATTTTATCTACTTGGCATTGATGCTTCACACTATAATTGTGTTAATGTTTATCTGATCTTATTTATTTATTTATTATGTATTTGATACAGTGTCTCATTACACAGCTTGGACTCGTAGTGATCCTCCTATTTTCAGCCCTCCCAGTGCTGGGACTATAGGTGTGCACCACAACGCCTGGTCTCAGCGGCCGGCTCAGCGTGTCCTCCTGGAGGGGTGGGGCGAGCACCACATGTGGTGCTGGGCATTGAAACCTGGTCCCTGCACTTGCCTCAGTAGGTGCTTAGTCCACTGAGCTATCTCAGTAGTCCTATCTGATCTTTTATGCGCAATAGCATTTACTTTATGAAGTTGTGGGCATATATGTTCAGTACATATATATTTAAAATTGTTATCTCTTCCTGCTACATTTTCCCCTTAAGCAATACATAGAGACATCCTTTTCCTGTTCTGGCTAGCTTTGGCTTGAAGCCCATTTTGTTTGAAAATAAGATTGCTTGTTTTCAAGTTCTTTTTGCATAGAATATTGGTTTGTATCCTTTGAGTTTTAGTCTATAAATTTCATTTTGGATCCAATATTTCTTATACACAGCACACTGTTGGGTTTTGCTTTTGGTCCAGTCTGCCTATCTGTGCCTTTTGAATGGGAAGTTAAGACCTTCACATTGAATTATTACTGAAATGTAGTGACTTATTTTTAACATTGCCTTATATTTTCCTGTTGCTGATTTCATTTCTCTCTTTCTGCCTAACTTCTCACCTTACTACTATATTCATTCCATTAGAAAATAACACACTAGCCTGGTGTGGTGACACACACCTGTAATCTCAGCACTTGAGAAGCTGAGGCAGGAGGATCGGTGCGAGTTCGAGACCAGCCTGGGCTACAAAAGTGAGCTCAAAGCCAGCCTGAACTGCATAGTGAGACCCTGTCTCAAAAAGACAAAAAAAGAAAGAAAGAAAATAACACACTAAGAACCAACAGTTACAGTAACCACAAAGTCAGCAACAATAATAGAGCCAAAGATGAACTGGATACACTGAAACACCGGAGGTACCATTGACGCTACTGCTATTCATAGTGGTGAATGCCTTGTAGCATTTGGAAGTTTAAGACAGAAAGAACACCACGAGTTTAAGGCCAGGCTGAGTTATATAACATGATCCTGTCTCAAAAAACCAAAATATAAAATAAAACAAACCCACCATTGCATCAGCCTTCACAGTACAAAAGATGCTTGCAATTGTCATATACAAACACATACAATAATTATGTACAAGATGTACCAACTATATAATCATTAACAATAGAAAAAAATTAATGATAGTATAGAGTTAAATAAATATCCAAAGATTGTTAAAGCTTAATAGCTTTAACAATTGTTAAAGCATATTAAAGGGGGAAGAGGTAGGGAATAGGAAAGGAGAAGTTAAATTCAAACAGGTGAAAAAAAAATGAGAAAAATGAGATAAAGGATGGTATTAAGCAGCAAAAGAAAATTAGGGTTGGGGAGAAAGCTCAGTGGCTTAAGCACCTGCCTGGCAAGCACAAGGTCCTGTGTTCAATCTCTGGTACCAAAAATAAATAGTTATATAAAAGTAACAGAACAGACAAAACACAAGAAAAGACGGGAAAAAAAGAAAAAAGAATGAGATGAAATTAAAAGAAAAAGTTCCAACCCTAGTCCCCAAAACCAATGAAATAAAAGAGAAATAAGTAAAAAAAATCTCTGCTTTTGAATGAGCCCTTTCTCCCAAGGGTCTACAGGGCTGGACCCTCCTAGCTAATGAGCAAGGGAGGGTGAGTCATTGTTAAGAGCTACTTTGTTTCCACACTCACATTGTCGTGTGCCAGCACCGACTGCTACCCTGCTTTTTGCTCTAGGTGTTGTCTGTCTAAGGCTTGTGCCCTGAAGTTGTACTTGTTCCAGCTATTCCGGGTTTCCATGTACCTCCTCTGTGTGCCTGTCTCAGTTATTCTTCTTATTTGTCCCCAGGCTGGGACAAATACCTTACACCCAAAATGAAGGAAGGAAAGGTTTATTGAGCTCACAGTTACTGGAGGTTTCAGTCCATACTCGGCTGGCTCCAAGGCAGAGCTACACGTGGCAGAGGGCAGCAGTTCATGGCAGAGGAACAATTGCAACAGAAGCAACAGAGAGCAACAGAGAGAGAGGTCTGTCTCTCTGTCTCTCTTATAATACATTCAGGCTCTCTGCCTCAGGCCACACCCACAATCACAGCAATACTAACACACATAATCCCAGTGGATCATGAGTCAGTCTCAAATTCTAGGAGTCCCTGCCCAATGACTGCATGAAGCTTTGGGGGAACAAATAGACACAAACTATAACATTGCCCCAAGGGTGGCTTTCTCCACCTAGCATTACGGCCCTTGAGTTTGTGAGGTGCTGCCCTTGCCCACTCCAGACACCCCTCTATCTGTATGCTTCCACTTGTGCTAACTATCCAAACTGAGATGTAAGTTGGCAGATGGGAAAATGAGCAGACCACTGAGTTTTGTGCTAGGGAGGTGGACAGCCCAGGGCAGAGGGGTGGGGGTTGGGGGTAAAGAGCAGTCCACTGGACCTAACACCAGCACCTTCAGACTGACCCTCTTTCCAGCGTGAGCTTAAGCTTTTCAGGTCACCTCTGTCTAGTCCATGCCCTCTCTGTGGCTGTCTCTTATGGCTATCTCCCTCCCAGTCACTTCACAGGTCCTGCACTGTATTTGCTCCTATGACTTCTGATTCCCAGAGTGGCTCAGTCTTCAACAGTTACCCCTTAGCAGACTGGCACCTGGTCATATCACACGCCGATGTGGTGAGCACTGTAATGGATTTCTCCTCCAACTCTAGCCTGCCGTGCATTGTCAGAGTAAAACCCAGCACTGTATTTGCAGTTTACAGTAGCTGGGCTTTTCTTGTTGCTGGAACTGCTGGCTGTTGCTTCTCCCTGGCTCTGCCAACCCTGTCTAGGCTCACCGTGGGTTTGTGGAGACCTACAAGCACAGGAGGACACCAGTCCCCTACAGATGGCACCCCAGGGGTCACACCAGTCCTTCTGTTTTTACATCAGCAGGTAAAGAGGCTTTTACTGTGGAGCCTTCACAGGGGCCTGGGCACCTTTGGGAGCCTGGGGTGGAGCAGACGCTGGAGCCTGGGCTTTGGCTGGAGCCTGGTCCTTGGCTGCAGCCTGGGCCTTTGGCCGGCAAGGCCTGTGACCCTTGGCAATGCGGGCTCGGATTCGCTTCCCAAGCTTGGGGTGAGCAATATAGGCAAGTCGAGCAAGCCTGCGGTTTACTCCCTTTGGGATGATCTTGGGCTTGACCTCGTTGGGCTTGACAAGGGCCTTGATAGCCTCAGCGCGTGCACCCATGGCCTTGACATTGTTTACTTGCATCTTCTTGAAGCCCTTCTTGTTGTGCTTCTTGGCAAAACGCATGTTCCAAAGGAACTTGGGATCTACCCCCTTCAGAGATTCATATCTTTGTGACTGAGGTTTCTTGATGCCATTTCTGTGCCATTTTCGGGACTGGTTGTGCGTGGTGTAGTTCTTGGACTTGGCCATAACTGCACTGTAAACAGCGGCTGCCAACCGCCTGAAACCGGAAGAAGAAAAGAAAAAAAAAGCTGCTTTGTTCTTTTGTGTGCATTCTATTCAATTTCTCCACTTTCTCTGTGAGTTCTAGTTTTCCTGATTCCAGGAGCTTCTTTCCTTTTCTTTTCACTAAGCTTTCCAGGTGGCATGAGGTTTTTCATTTTTTTTAACCTTAAAATTTTTGTCAGGAAGTTTTATACTCCATATAACAGACATTAATTCTGCTTCCAAAGTATTCTCTTTTCATGGGTCCAAAACTCAAGACTGATTGTTGTAATTGCCAAAATCACTGGAGTTTTTATCACTTCAAAAATTGGTGGCTGCCACTAAAGCCACCAGAACTAGGGTAATTTCCTCTATGATCAAAGTTGTCGTTCCCACCAAAATCACCTTCAAGCCACCAGCAAAGTTCCTAGAACCACTTAGACTTCTTCGGGTAGAAGAAGCACAACTCGTCTCTTGCATCACCAGGCTTTCCTCACTTCAAAACCGTGCTCAGACACGGGATGCTACTTCCATTTGTTCGTTTTGTTTTTGGTGCGACTGGGGTTCTAACTCACAACCTCGCACTTGCCAGGCAGGCACTTGTGCCAGGGAGCTATCTCCTTGGCCCCCAGGACGCTATTTCTGAATGACAGTCTTATCTAAGAAGTTGTAGTTGCCAAGGTTACAGAAGAAAAGCCTCTACTGTTTTCACTACTTAGGCATGATTTCAGTTACTTTAAAATTTCCCACATGGTTCAAAATAATCTCTTAGTTTCTGGACATGATGGCACAGGCCTATAATCTCAGCACTTGGGAGGCTGCGGTAAGAGGATCACAGTGAGTTTGAGGCCAGCTAGACTATTTGATGAGACCCTGTCTCAAAAAATAAAAACAAACAACAACAAAAAAACCTCTGTTAGGTGATGTTCTTCATTTAGTGTCTTTGATGCCAACACAAAGATATTGTCTCCCTTACTCTTCTCTCATTGCTGGGACAAGTACTCAACACCCAAAATGAAGGAAAGAAAGGTTTATTTAGCTCACAGTTACTGGAGGTTTCAGTCCATATTCAGCTGGCTTCAAGGCAGCCTGGCACATGGCAGAGAGCAGCAGGACAGCAAGCATGGCAACCGAGAGAGAGAGTCTGTCTCTTTGTCTCTCTTATATTGCATTCAGGCTCTCTGCCCCAGGGTGGGTGCAGCCCTCACTTCTGCCTTCTAAATCACATCGACATTCTTCTTGTGCACTGAGTAGGCAATGAAGGAAGAAGACTTCTGGAAAGTGCGGTTCCAGGACAGCTCAGTTGACACAACACACGGCACCCACTGTGCAGCTCTTGTCCATTTGGCATCCTCTTGTAGTCACTCATCTTTCAGCTGTAAACAAGAGTAAGGCCAGTCACCCCTGATGTAACCAAAACCTTATCAGTTGGCTCCCGAAGAGACACAAAGCTCCATTATTTATGAGTGATGCTGATTCCTCTGAGTTGAAGCTCCTTCCTACTTGATAACCTGTTCAGCAAATTCTGAGATACAAAGCGAGCCACTATTAATGCTCCTTATGTTTGATGATAAGTAAATAGAAATAGGAAATAGAACAAAGTTGGTTATACATACACAACTGTAAGTGTATCAAATTAAGGAAGAAAAGAACTGGGCATGATGGTACATGTTACTCTGGAGGTTGAGGCAGGATCTCACTGGAGACTAGGAGCTCTGGGCCAGCCTGGGCAACATATTGAAAGTCTTATTGAAGGAAAGAGAATGGAGGAATGAAAATGAGGAAGAAATGCTAATAATAATCACATTCCTTGTTGGGACAGCTGTTCAGATGATCACGCTAGTATTTAAACTGTTTTCAATTACGTTTTTCATGTTCCCTTTGCCTTAATCGAGTTAGATACTCAAGGCTATTTGATCAGTGAGATGACCTACTCCTTCTTGTCCACCGCGGCTATGGGCATGCTAAGCAAGTGCTCTGTCTTTGAGCTATGTCCCAGCCCACAATGCCATCATTTATAAAAGATCTGAGCCTTTAGCCATCCTGTCTTTGCAGGGTATAATTTGCCTTTGTCTTAAATTATGGGATAGGGAGGACTAAGAAATGCCTCTTCTCTACAGTTCCTCTAACAACATAGTAAAGCCTTGGTTTACTATTTTGATACAGACCATGAAAATAGCAACTGCTTGGCTTTCACTACCATAGTAGTCCTTACTTCACAGGTTAGGGAACAAGTGTAAGAATTCTCACAGTGGCTGATTTGTCTACTCCAATTATAGATTTTCAAACTGAAGGTGGGTTTAGGGAAACACTAGGCCATGAAACAGACCCAGTGGAAAACATCACTGATCTCTATCAACTCCTACTTTGGTGCCGCACAACTTCTACTAAGGTAGGAGTATGGATCAATTCAGAACCAGTGTCCAAAAGTCCCCCCACAGCTTAATTATTTTCACTTCTGGTACAATGGTAATGGCTGCAAGGCTACAGAAGATTTATTGTACATGTGCATATACATACATATAGATATTCATGTATGTACACACATGCATGTATATGCATGATAGATACAGATATATATTGGGGGCTATGTAACAGGATTATTCCTTTAGGGGACCCAACCTCCCTCATCATTCAAGGGATTCTGAATGCTTATGTCATAGACTCCATGGATTCTTACGCTATTAGAAGAATTAGACAGAAGCACCTTGGTATAGGAATAAGACTTCCACTCTTACACTGAAGCACAAAGGGGATAGTGCTGTGGATTGAGAGCTTGGGGACAGAAAGGATGAGAAAGAACAGTTCTACAGTGCTCCTGGAGTAGGCAGGGCCCGTGTCCACACCATCGCATTAAAGGTGTAGTCTTCACTAGGGTGTGCCTTTCGCTATGATAATGAAGCAAAGGTAACTAGAGGTTGCTTCCACACATTTGCCCCTTACTTGCAGAAGAAATCCCTAATATTGTCTTAAAGTAAATTATTGTTCTGTCCTAAGAAGCCTGATTGATAGCTAAGGTCACTATTTGTCTTGATCCTAACTTTCTGATGTTTCTGTTGACCACAAAGCTATTAAACTTTAACTTGACTCTTCAAATTCTCTCTCTCTCTCTCTCTCTCTCTCTCTCTCTCTCTCTCTCTCTCTCCTCTGTCTCTGTCTGTCTGTCTGTCTGTCTGTCTCTCTCTCTCTCTCTCTCTCTCTCCAGTACTGGAGACTGAACCTAGGGGCTTTGCTTCATCTGAGCTTCATCTCCAGTTTGTTTATTTCTTTGTTTTAAAGAACCATGCAAAGGCTTATTAGGCAAAAATTTAAAGTGTACCCTAAAAGCAAATAGAGTTCAGGCCCTTATTTTCACGCTCTGATACAATTCAAGATCATACAGAACAAAGGCAGTGTTACTACTGTAGAAATTCCACGCATTTTAGAAGCTTCACAACAGGAACTCAGGCTAAAGACCAAAGCCTCCCCTGCCCAACCCCCTAGGGTGTGCATGTCAGGTAGGTGCTCTACGAGCTATACCCCCAGCCAGACTAATTCTCTCATTTTACAACATTACAACAAGCATATCCTCTATGGTAAGGCCTGATGCACCATTTTAAGGATAAGGTAACACAGATCTAGAGAAGGAAAGCTATTTGGGGACACCTACTCAGGAGCCCCCTCCTGTCCGGACAGGAGCTTTCTTTCCCTCAAAAAATATGTTCTGCTCATCAAAACAAAAAAGGAAAGCTATTTATTCATGATTACATGGGCAATCTCCTCCAGACCTGAATTCTCGTATGCATGTGTATGTTTGTGGTACTGGGCCCCAAATCAAGGACCTTCACAATGAAGCTACATCCCCAGCCCTATTTTTGTTATTTAAGAGTCTTGCTAAGTGGCTAAGTTGTCCAGGCCGAACTCAAACTTGAAATCCTTCTGCCTCAGCCTCCCAGAGTGCTGGCATTACAGGTACTCGCCATCATCCCTGACTCAGATTTGCACTCTTACTTTGGTATGATATTGATTGAGATCTCTATGGAAGACGCCTTTATGTTAGCATACTCAAACCCCATGTCTAAGGAGATCCATAAAGACATGGTGCCTCCCCAGCACTGGGGTTACAGGAGTGCACCACCACACCTGGACTTGTTCACCAGGTCAGTATGACATACAGACTGGGCATCAAACCCTGGTCCCTGAGCTTGCCAAAGCAGTCACTTAGTCCGTTTAGCCATCTCGACAGCCCTTATATTTAAAATGAATAAATGTTTTGATAGTATTTTCAACATACTTATATTCAATTTAAAAAGGTGAGGATTAACCACCTATACAACGTGGAAATGCCATAGTTGTAGTAATGATTATGTAGACCTCTCAGCGCAGTGCACCACTTCAGCATACACATTCAGAAAGAAGCTCAACTTAGAAATCAGATTCACTTACTAGGGAAGCAACTGGCACGAATGAAATGAGAAAAGAATTTACAGCTTTAGGGATCATCAACATTTACGAGGCAAGCATGAAGCAGAATTATCTGTGTCTAACAAGCCAAAGGATAGGGAGATGAATCTGGTCAAATTTGCCTATTTTCCTAGCATTTCATCAATAAACAACTCAAACTTTAGGTGGTATATTTGCACCATGAATTCAGATAGATCTTGATCCTAAAGAACTCTTTAGGGTTTTGTTGGCTTATTTGTTTCTGGAGTCATTTTTATAATTTAAGCCAAAAGTTAGTAAAATAAACCTTCTGCTTATTTCTTCCTTTTCAAATTGTGAGCTAATTTTGGAAAAACACAGGAGAACTTTAGCGTTCACTTCCCATGGATACTTCACGTTATGGTTTATGTCTAGCTGTACCCCCTAAAGACTCATGCCATCAGGGGGAGTGGGCTTTCCACAGCTGACTGAATCTAGAGTTTGTGATTGATTCATAGTCCAGTGCTGGGATTAAAGATGTGAGCACTACACTCGCCCTAGGGTGGGTAGCCAGCATACAACATAAGGGACAGAAGGAGTCTTGTCTTTCACTTGATGCTTTTGCTGCTTTCCAAAACCATCAACTATAACCCCTCTGCCATGGACGCAGGGCTTATGGACTGAAACCTCCACAACCCATGAGCTAAATAAACCTTTCCTCCCTTAAATTGCAGGTTTTGGGCATTTTGTCTCAGCAAAGAGAAAAGTAACTAAAACACTACATGACATAAATATTTCTGTATTATGGATAAGAATATTAGATTCTGATTCTTCAGGGTGTCTAAGAAAAATGATATCATGTGTTAGAAGCAAGAAAGATGGCAGGCTTCTGAAAATCATTTTGCAGATGAATTTCTAACAAGTAGCCCTCTCCTCACCCCTCTTTCTCACTGTGTATCTGTGTGGTGTGTATCACTGGGGATTAAGCCCAGGGCCTCAAGAGAGCAAGAGAAGCAGCCTATCACTGAGCTACATCCACAATGCCCTAACTAAATCTCTACTTTCTACCAGATAGCTCAGTGGATTGCAGTACCTGCTTAGGCAGACACAGGGACTAGGGTTTGGTCCCTGGCATCTGTGCTGCCCTCCCCACCCACGCACACTGAGATGGTGACTGAGACTGGGTATGGTGGTATGTACCTGTAATCCCAGGGCTTGGGAGGCTGAAAACAGAAGGATCACTGTGAGTCCAATCTATGTAATGAGACTCTGTACTAAATACAAAAATAAAAAACAAATCTCTACTTTTTAGTAGCAGTGGAAAATAATATATACCATATAAAATCAATTTGAAATTACTTGTTAATTACATAACAGTTACAGGAAATTTTTCTATATTCATATTAAAGGTGACACTTAGTCATCACTTAATTCTCTGCAAATAGGCAAGATAATTGAGATTTATT
>PVKN010023472.1:0-14775 GCA_004027915.1 Capromys pilorides
TGGCAACGGCAAAGAGCAGAGAGCAAAATGGAGGAGCAGCAGCAACAATGGCAACAGAGAAGTTTGTCTCCCTTAAATTGCATTCTGGCTATCCGCCCCAGGCTGGGGGAAGTACTCACATCCATAATCCCAGCAGTACTAAAACCCACAATCCCAGGGGATCATGAGTTAATCTCAAACTCTAGAATTCCCCGCCCCATGACTGCATGAGGCTTTGGGGCGACAATTAGACATGAACCATAACACTCAGAACTTTGCTCAGTGGTCTTCTTGTGGCTTTCAAGGACTGTGCAGTAGTGGCCTCAGGCTGCTGTCCCTCTTCCCCTGCGTCTCAGTTCTGCTCCCTGGAGGGTCACCTTTGCCAGGGACCGCTGTCCTCCTGCTCAGCTCTCTACACCTAGCCTAGGTGTGACCAGTGGGCCAACACTGCAGTCTCAATTTGGACAGATTGCAGGTAAAATTCAGAGCAATCTGCTCAATTAGAATTGCAGTAAATACCAGGTGCTTTTCTCGTGCAACTATGTCCTCAACATGGTATGTAATGCACTTAGGCAAAAACCTGATCATTTATCTGAAATCCAAATTCGAGTGGAGCTCATATTCTTCTACCTTCGAAGTTTCAACCCCCTCCCCCAGTCAGGTTCCTCTCAGTCACACATGTGTCCTGGGGCCGCCTCTTCTCCTCCCTCCCACCTGCAACCCCCACTGATTCCCAGCTCTTGGGCTGGCCTCTCCCCAGGTCCAGGACCGCTGTCCTTTGGCCGTTGTCCTTCTTTCCTTCTTGGGCAGCTAAGTCCAGTTCTTATGCAAAGGGATTTCTCCACAGCCTAAACCTGACCAACTCACAACTCTGCTCAGAGACCTCTGACTAAATTTGAATTTTTTCAGTGCCCACAAGAATCTCACCCAGAGCTCCGGCTTCATGCCCCTTCCCATCTTCCTTTTCCTCATCCCAGATGCTCTGCAGATGCCCTGAGCTCCTACCCTCCTATGCATGGTGTTTACAAATCCTACATCTTCCCACCTGAGAGCACCTGGTGCCCCATGTCCCTCTCACACCGCCCTCACCACCTCATCAAGGTTCCTTCCCTGAGGTTCCTCCTACGACCCTGCACACAGCCTCTGCTCTCTGTGCTGCCAGCCACTTTCCGTGTTTCGTATTATCTATGGGCATTTGGTGTACCATCTACACCTACTGCACTGGTCTGTGGACCCTCTTCGCTGTGGCTGCTCCTGCAGAAGCAGAGACTCCAGCTGTTCTGTGTGCTCTGAAGTCCCATGGCCCCACATTGTGCCCAGGATTGAGCAAGGAAGTACTTAAGAAACATTAATCAATTAAATGAGCGGGCAAATGCTTATGGATGGGAAGCCCTTGGGTGTCCAAGTTCCTCTGTCCAATCTCTAATTTCTAGCATGAGACCAAAACATAGCCGGGCCTTCCCAGGTCCCCAGGGCTAAGTCTGGGCAGGCGCCCAGCAGGATCTGGGATCACAGCGTTGAATCTGCCTCTGGCCCTTGGCCACAGAGCATGAGGTTGTGATGAACATGACCTTGGAAATCCATCAGAATGATGGGAGGTTTGAACACTGCTAGTGGAAAAGAAATCAAATTAAAGAAAATAAAATTACAGCCTTGGAAAACTCAGTTTTGAGTGTTACATCTATCCTTAATAGATCCTGACTTTGAGCTTTCTCTCCAGGGTAGTGGAAGTTCAGAGCTGCTGTTTCTTGAGAAAAAAAAAAATCCATATGGACAAAGCACATAATCAACATCTCTAATTAGGAGCAGGACAGGCGCATACAGGATGCCGGGTGTCTTGTGTGACACATGAGCGGCGTTGGGGACACAAGTGCGTCCACCTTCCTGCTCTCACTGAGGGGTGGGGAGTTTGACTCACACACATGCCTGCTCATTAGCCACAGCATGCCGCAGCCTTCCACCAAGGGGCAAAGACACCCTCAGGTGTGGACACTCGGACGTATGGAAGCTCTGTGTTGTGTGAGTTACTGGAGGTGAGCCCTTCGCCTCATCAGGCAAGTGACGAATGTGTGACAGGGCCGATGGTTCCAGTTGGCATTGCTTAAGAGAGCTTTGGCATGGAGATTGGCTCTGTTTGGGACTACTGCTGTGACAGCCGCGAGCCTCACACGGCGACTGAGAGGAAACAGTTCATCGCACCAAGGAGCTGGGTTTTAAGCTGCGCTCAGCGTCAGTAATTTACTTTGAAATGCCACATGTGCCCAGTGACGTTGGGGACCAGAGCATAATGCTGAGTTGGACACAGAAGGGATGCGAAGGTGAGGGGTGGCTGAGCCTGGCAAAGTGGGTGAGCTCCCAAGGACTGGAGCGGCTGGTGGGTGTGTACGTCCTCTGGCAATGCCGTGGTGCTCCTGTGTCTAGAGTGGGGATGGCGGTAGCTTCACATCCAGATGCGCCCCAAAGCCTCCTGTGCTCAGTGCTTGGGTCACACAGGCATCATGAGCAGCAGCAGATTCACCCACTGGCAGGTTAGGGCAATGTGTGATGCTTGCGCCCAGGGCTGATGGGAGAAGAGCCCCTGGGTGTGGCCAGCAAGGGCCTCCCTTCACTCTGCTTCCATCCACTGTACCAGGCCTCGCTGCCTGGGATCCACCTGACTATGGACTGAAACCTCCACTAGCTGTGAGCCAAAATAAATCCTCCTCCTTTCAACTGTGGGTATCGGGTATCATGTCCCAGCAATGAAAAATTAGCAACACCAGGACTGGGCATAGTTAGCCCTTTGTAAATACCACGAATAACTGGAGCACTCATTTATAGAGGCAGGGGGCTGAGAGCAGGCTGTTTGTTTATTCTACTTCTTTATGTGATCCAGAGGCCTATCTCTGGGTTCTTCTTAACCCAACACATGGGATCTTGAGCCAGATAAGAGGACCACAGGTGTGCACATAGTGCTCGGAGTCCAGAGCCATGGCCTGCACATTCACAGAACACTGGGCCTTGCAAGTCTAGTTGTTCAGAAGCCACTGAAGACCCACCACGTGTCAGCTCTGACTGTGCCTCTGAGAATTTACTTGTGAATAAGCCAAGAAAGATCATGATCATCAATCAATCAATCAATCGGTCAATCTCATGGCAGTGGCAGGTGATCAATCAAGAGTTAAGGATGACATAAAAAGCATTAAAGAGCAAGAGTGCACTGCAGCTTAAGTAGTCTGTGGAAACCACTGTAAGAATCAAGGTTCATGCTGAAAAATCAGTGAAGAGTTCTCTGCCATAACAAATTGTATGCAGAGTATACAGGCAGACAGTGGCAACCCAGGGCACAGGCCAATGAAGGTGGGGCTGGAACAGGGAGGGCACCAGGAGGTGGCAGGCGAGCGAGTGCATTCCAGTTAAACTGGGGGCGGTGAGCAGGGCATGCACAGCATCGGATGTGAGGGTGAGGGCAGGAGAGGGAGCCTCATGGCGCTGCTGTGACTGTGGCAGGAATGTTCTGGACAGTGCTGCTGGTGGGCATAGGAGGATGAGGAGAAGTGCCAGGGCATGCAGGGGGCCTGGCTCCTTGTGGGTGGAGGCCATGGGAGGCAGAATGCTTTGCAAATGAGCTTTGGAGACCAGCAAAGACTAGGAGTAGAGGCAGGAGAACAGCACTGTCCTTTAGAACTATCCTGGTTTGTCTTATTTACAACTCAATTCATCCCTAAATTCCTGGTTATATGATGCTTTCCAATGCTCTGTATGCCTAAGTGCCCAGTGAAGTAAGTGGAGGTAGTGGAAGATTTGTTGCATCTTTGATAATGAGCAGACATCTGAACACGTCTTCCTACAGCACCCAGTCAGGCTCCATCCTGTTGCTGAAGCTAAATGCACAAGGCTGAGCCAACGTGCTTGTGCAGGGAGGTGAACGGGCCATGACTGTGTGACAGCAGTGGGTTTATCCACTGGTGAGGCTGTAGCTGGGTGTGATGTTGGAAGGCGAAGCCTGGTTGGACGAGGCAGGCTGGGGCCATGGCCTGGGAGGGTCCGCCTCCCTCCCTCCTTTGCTGTCTTGCTGCTTCCTGCCACTAGGCCATGGGCTGTCTCCTCTGCCATGCCAACCTGCCTAGTAGCCGGCTGAGCATGGACTGAAACCTCTACAAACCGAGAGTCAAAGTAAACCCCTCCTCCTTCAAACTGTAGGTCTCGGGCATGTCATTCCAGCAACAAAGGAAGTTGCCGAGACAGCCAAGAATTCTGTAGAGAAGGACTGTGGTGCTCACAGTTTTGGGGGTCCAAGAGCATAGTACTCACATCTGCTGCACTCTAGAGGGTCCCTTTGTCTGTGTTACAAGGCAGCAGGTGGCATTGTGGGCACAGGGGAGGGAAAGGTGACTTGATGAGGCAGGAAACCAGAGGAGGGCTTGCTGAGCCTTGCTGCCTTATGACAAGTCCCAGGGGTGGCCAGGGTCTCACAAGAACAACACCAGTCTGTGCTGAGGACAGCAGCTCCAATGACCTGACCTCTTTCCATGAGACTCCTCCCCTTAAAGGTTCCACCACTCCACCTCACCATACTGAAGACCAAGCTTGCAGCCACTTGGGCCTGGGGACAAAGCCACTGCACCATCTTTGACCATAAAGGCTTCCTGAGATCTTCTTTGTGTAAAAAGCCTATGCTTCCCTATGAGGGCCTGTATGTGCTATAAAAAAATTCAAACAAAACTCAAAACATTTGTTCTTGTGTATAAAGTTAAATGGTGGATTCAGTGCATTTTCATCCTCATAATTAACCTGTTATTTTCTTCTAAGTCAACAACCACTTCTTGCCCAGAGGGACTGCTGTGACTAAACAGTGTCACAAGGTGCAGCATGTTCTTCATCTTGAACATTTCTCTTCCCCTCCATGTCATATTTCAAGCCTTTCTCCATGGCCATTCTAGGTCGAGATCCTCCCCAATTTTATTTTTCCTGGGACTGAAGTTCTTAGTTTCCTATATTTACATGAAAGGGTATTTATCTGAAAATTACCTTTCCACTTACACTGAAGTTGTTTTTATTTTAGTTTATTTTCCTTGATTATAGAATCATTATCTAATCTTTGAGGATGATTCAGGATGCAAAGTATAAAGGGAACAAAACATCTCCCGTCATCCTTCAACATTAGGTCCTCATATTTCACTGAGTCCTGGGGGGCATCATACAATTTTAAAAATATTTTTGAGAAATCATTGTATAAACATGAAAATTCAGACAGTATTGAGAGTATATGGTGAAAACAAGTCTCTCTCTCCCTCTAGACTCCAGCCAGGTCAGCTGCCAGTGGACACCTCTGTTATGATTTCTCTTTAAATGTCTTGGACCCTTCCCTGCGTTGTAGAGCACAGAGCCATGTATCTACATTTCCATGCAAAGCTTTGTGCATTCCTAGGTGGGGCTTTGAGGAGTGATGGGTCGTGGCCTTGTGATGCTGGATTCATTCACTAGTGAGCTGATGGCTGGGTGCGGCGTTGGAAGTTGAGGTCAGGGGAGAAGAGGTGGATCACTGGGTACATGGACCACACGGTCTTTCTCCCTCCTCTTCTCTTGATCAGTCTCTGCATCCCACCTACCCTACCACAGAATGTTCCTCCCTGGCCATGCCCCTCCCCTGCTTTGGAGACATCTGGCTATGAACCGAGACCTCCATACACTGTGAACTGAAATAAACTTCTCCTTTCACTTATAGGCATAGATCATTTTCTTTGACCAATGAGAAAATAACAAGGACAGTGTGTCTTGCTATTTTTCTTTCTATATGCTTGGATATCATTCGTGTATATTTTTTTTACCTTGCTTTTTCTCCCCCTCAGTACTGTAGATCATTTGAGCTGAACATTTTAATTTTTTTAATTCCTAAGTAACTATGATAATCCAATGCCTGGAAATACGGCGATGCAACTTAGCTTATTTTGGAAAATACCTGTAATTAAGAAATTACCTCAATCTTCTGATGTCATTTCTTTCTATGGAGAAGCCCACTGTTGGCGCAAACATCACCCTTCAGAGACTGCCTGCTTTGTCCTCGGTAAGTCTTCAAGGTGTACCTTTTGCCTGTGACTTTCTTCCATTTCCTAGTGATGTATTCAAATGCGGACTTCTGCTTATATTGCTTGGAAGTCTGGCTACGTTGTCTGTCTAGAGACTCATATATTTGTTTATGTTTGGAGAGCATTTTTCATGGAGTAGGGATGGAACCTAGAGCCTTGTGCATGCTAACTGAATGCTTCACTGAGGAGCTGCACCACCAGCCTGTAAGATTTTCATCTATTTGCTCTTTGAATATTTTTCCTCACCACCCCTGCTCCCCTGAACTCCTACAGCATGGGTGTTAGGGCGTATGTGAATATGCATGTTCCTGCTGAGTGGAGATTTGAAATCTTTTTCTGAGTCCTTGCTTTAGGGTGGCCTCCTTCACGTCCCAGGACTCCTGTGGCAGAATGAGGAGCCTCTTTGCACTGTCCTCACTCCACACTGGTGCATACCTGGGATATTTCCAGTTCTTCCCTTCAAAAAACCTGCTGACCCATGGAGCAATAGTCAGTAGAAAATGGGCAGAGAACACATGCCACATACCCACAGGTGTCTCGGGACACTCCACCCCTGCCCCCCCCCCCCCTCCCATGACCCTGCTCGCTTTCTCCCCTCTCCATGTTGGATAGTGACTCTCCAGGGTCAGCTTGGGAGTTGTATGTTGAATAAGCTCCGAGTCTGGACACACCCCATGGGCCCTGCTCTCCCTCACAGCACTTTGTGTGATTGAAAAGCCAGCTTCTATTGTGCCTAGTGCCTGTGACCTGGGGGATCAGCTGTAGAGCAGTAAGCTGATGCCTGTCCCTCTTGCCCTTGTGGGCCAATGCCCTAAAATATGACCTCAATGCCACTGCAGTGGCATCTCAGGCAGAAGCAGGTTTGAGCTGCCTTGTCTAAGTAGCATTTCCCCTGTTTGCTTTCTCTCTCCATTCTGGCATTCTGAGAGCCCCCCTGTTTTCTATTTTTGAATGCATGAATTTGTTTGTTTTTAAAATAGCTTTACTACCATTTCCATGGACTGGGTTCAGGGAGCAGAAGCTGAATTTGTGCTTAGATTTCTGTCTTCAAACTGCTTTAATGTACCGCTGGATTCTATTTGCTAATATTTTATTTAGGATTTTCCATCAATATTCATATGTGAGATTGGTCTGTAGTTTTATTACATCCTCTCTGTTAGGACTTAAAATCCATGCTCTCCTGGCTTCACAAAAGGAATCCAGAAGCCTCTTTTCTTTTTCTTTGTTCCCCATGTGTCCAAGAAGGGAGATGGAACTTGTACTTTAAAGATAGAGAGGATTCTACCTGCAGAACCATCTTTGCCAGAATTTTTGGAAGCAGAGCTTTAAAAAGCAGGCTTCCACCTCTTCAAGGGCAGTGCTGGTGTCCAGGGAGCTTGGGTCTCCAGCAGAAACCAGTTGGCTTGAGGTTTCTTAGAAAAGCATTGGTCTTGTTAAGAATTTCAAGTTTATTTGCTTAGACTAAATAAGTTGGTGTGGAAGATAATTTCCACTGTCCTTGTATTTATTTTTTCATTCTCTTTTCTTTTTCTTTCCTTTTTTTTTGTGGTACTGGGGATTGAACTTAAGACCCTGCAGTTGCCAGTCAAGTGTTTATTCTACTGAACTATCTCCCCAGCCCTCATTTTTACTTTCAATGCCCATATTTTCACTTAGGTGCTCATCTTTTTGAAAAGGTTTGTCACTGGAAAACTTGACCAAAATTTTAAAATGTTCTTTTTTGGAGACCTTCTGCTCAACTATGCCTGTCAGGCCACTCCAGACCCAGCCCAGGCCCAACATGTGAGCAAGAAGTTCCACTCTGCTGCATCCATTGGACCCCTGAAGCCCTGGCCCTGGCCCAGTGTATGTGTATGATCAACTGCGCACTGGTGGAAACTCTTCCACCAGACAGGCCTGGTGTGAAACTCTCCAGCTAAAGACTCTGTAGAGAGGCTAGGGGCCAGAATCACCCAGCTACTCCAGGAGCAGAACATCTTGCCAGAGGGGCACAGCAGGTTCACTTCCATAGGCTGCTGTAGGAAGAAGCTGAGCACAGCAGCCAGACCCAGCCAGGAAGAGTTCAAATTTGGTAGATCCAGACCCAGTAAACTGAATCTACTTTGCCAGACCCAGACCTATGAGAGCATCCTCCCTCTTTCTCTTCCGACTGAGAGAGGGGGCAACAGGTAGCTGGGGTAAACTAGTGTGCCTGGAAGACCCCAGGTACATTAAGGGGAGGTGACTAGACAGAACTAGGGGAGCTAACTTAAATACATGTTCCCAATCTAATATCTGCAAAGCTACACAGACATAATGTTTGCTCTTACTGTCTAAAATACAAACCCATTAGTTACAAAAGTTTCTCAACTGCTAAATATAACTACCCACTATTAGTGTTCCTAACTGTAGTTCTATTAATACAAAAATATAACTACCTGAACAATATAATCTTTCTTGGGTAAGAATTTTGGTAGTTGCTAAGGGTATAACTGCACCAAAGCTCTACACCAAAGGTCAGAGGACAGTGCTAGACAAGATAACAAACAGAAGGAGAAAAATGCAATCTCAGGCCCTGAACCCTCCCAGAACAAATACAGGAGACCATAGCATAGAAGAAATTGGGAATCACACAGCTGAAATCTCTGAATTAATAGCATCTGAAGAAAAGAAACAACTGCAGAAAGGTATAGAGCAGATCAGACCAGAAATAACATCTGAAGTAAAAAAAGAAAGAATAACTATAATGAAAGAATTAATAAGTTCTTCTAAAGAAGACTCATAAAAATTAGAGAATAGAAAAATGATGAAATCTTTGAATGAACAATATAGGAAAGAAAGAGATTACATGAAGCAGTTTCAAAGAAATATACAGAAACTTAAAATCTCAATCACAAGTTGGCAAAGCTATTTGGATGAAAGTGAAGATAAAGTTTCGGATCTTGAAGACACCATCGCAGCTAGTGAAAAGGTGAGAAAAGTTCCCTTCAAAACAACTAGGATGCAGGAAAAAATAATTCATTATTTGCAAGATTATGCAAAGATGAACAACATGAGACTAATAGGCATCAGTTGACACAAATGATATAAAAAATATAGACAGAAATAATAGCAGAAAACTCTCCAAATATAGGTAAACAGTCTGACATTTAGGTAATTGAAGCATACAGAACTCCTAATAAAATCAACCCAATTAAAAACAAACCCAGACAAACAATCAAGATCCCAGAAATTCAGCACAAGAACAATATATTAGAAGCCACTAGAGAAAAAAAAAAAAAAACAGGTCACATTGAAAGGAAAACCCATTAGAATAATGACAGATTTCTCTTCACAAGCCACGAAGTCAAGAAGAGCATGGAGCAGAGTACTTCAAGTTCTTCATGAAAACAAATTCCAGCCCAGACTGATATACCCTGCAAAACTCTCTTCCAAGGTCGAGAGAGAAGTGAAATACTTCCATGACACAGAACAAGTGAATAATTTGATGATGACAAAACGAAATGTACACAGACTAGTAGAGGATATTTTAGAGAGGGACAAAAATGATCAGAACTCCATGAATGAGAATGGAAAGAACCCACCAAATAGGGCAAACAGTTAAACAGGAGAAAAAGGGATATACAAAAGCAGGCAAATAACATGTCAATCATAAGTCAATACATCTCAATTATAAAGATCAATGTAAATGGACTCAATTGACCAACTAAAAGAAATAGACTGGCACATTGGATTAGGAAGCAAAATCCAACAATATGCTGTATACAAGAAACACATTTAACTCATGAATAAATTCATAAGCTGAAAATCAAAGGATGGAAAACAATACTACATGCCCCAGGATTTCAGAAAAAAGCTGGGGTAGCAATCCTGTTCTCAGAGAGTCTGAACCTAAAACCAAGAATGATCAAAAGAAATAAAGAAGGCCACTATACACTGGTTAGGGAAAAAATTCAAGAGGAAGAAGTAACACTCATAAATACGTACACACCAAACATGGAATCACCCAACTATATAAGACAAATCTTAATGGACATGAAAAATCTAATATCCAATACCACAATCTTAACAGGAGATCTTTTTCTTTATCTTTTATTTATTTATGTTATGGCTGGCTCAGCCTGCCCTGAGGGTGGGACTGGTGCAGCATGTGGTGCCAAGGATCAAACTGCGGTTCCTGTGGTTGCCTAGGCTTGCCAAAGCAGGCACTCTAGACTGCTGAGCTATCTTGCTGGCCCTTAACAGGAGACCTTAACACACTATTACCCCAAAAAGATAGGTCAAGCAGACAAAAATTAGCAAAGAAGTAGCAGAACTGAACCAGAACTTGGAACAAATGAACTGAGTGGATATATACAGATTGTTCCACCCAAGCGCATCTGAATACACATTCTTTTCAGCTGCACATGGGACATTTTCTAAAAGAGACCACATACTAGTCCATAGGTCATGCTTAAGTACATGCAAGAAAACAGAAATTATCCCATGCATATTATGTGACCACAGAGCAATGAAACTGGAAATAAATGACAAAAGAAACCACAAAAACCTCATAAATACATGGAAATTAAACAACACCCTCCTCAACAACCAATGAGTTATAGAGAAAATTAAATAAAAAATTAAACAGTATCTACAATTCAATGAAAATTCAAGCACAACTTATCAGAATTTAGGGGATGAAATGAAAGCAGTCTTTTGAGGAAAACATATAGCTTTGAACTCACAAATTAAGAAAACAGAATGGGAACAAATAAATACCCTAATACTGCACCTCAGAAATCTAGAAAAAGAAGAGCAAACCAAACCCAAAGCCCAAAGATGGGAGGAAATCATAAAAATTAGAACAGAAATTAATGCAATCGCGATGAAGAAAATAATACAAAGAATTAATGAATCAAAAAGCTGATTCTTTGAAAGGTTAAATAAAATTGATAAGCCCCTAGTTAACATCATCAAAAACAGGAAGGAAAAGAACCTCAAATTGAAGCAGTAAGGAATGAAGAGGGTGAAATTACTGCAGACCATGTGGAAATTCAGAAAATCATCAATAACTACCTTGAGAGTCTTTGTTCTCACACAATTGAAGACAGAAGAAATAGACAGAATACTAGAAAGGTACAAATTACTGAAACTGAATCAAGAAGATATACAAACTCTTGATAACTAAAAAACAGTCAGTGAAGTTCAAAGTGTAATAAAAAACTTACCAACAAAGTCCAGGTCCTGATGGATTGACAGCTGAATTTTACAAGAAATTCACGTCAGTCATATCCCCAATAATCCTCAAACTCTTTCATGAAACTGAAAACGAAACAATCTTCCCAAAACCGTTGTTGGAGGAACACATTATACTGAAACCAAAACCAGAAAAAGATACAACTAAAAAAAAGAACTACAGGTTCATCTCCTGCATGAAGATAGATGCAAAAATCCTCAATAAAATCCTAGCAAATAGAATACAGCAAATCATCAAGAAGATTATACACCATGACTAGGTAGGATTCATCCCAGGGATGCAAGAATGGTTCAACATATGTAAATCTATAAATGTAATAGATCATAGCAGTAGAGAAAATTCGAACAACCACATGATCATCTCAGTTGTTGCAGAAAAGGCTTTTGACAAAGTCCAACACTCATTCATGTTCAAAGTCCTAAAGAAAGTTGGAATAGATGGCCTCCACCTTAATCTGATAAAAGCCATCTGTGACAATCCAATGGCTAGCATACTTCTAAATGGGGAAACCCTGAAATCTTTTACTTTCAGATCTGGTATAAGACAAAGATGTCCTCTATGACCACTCCTATTCAATATAATTCTTGAATCATTAGCTAGAGCCATTAGACAACAGAGAATGATAAAAAGAATAAGAACAGGGAAAGAAGTAGTTAAACTCTCACTATCTGCAGATGACATGATACTTGACTTGAAAGACACAAAAAACTCCATGAAGAAGCTACTAGAATCAATACAAACATTCAGCAGCATAGCAAGATAGAACACCAACACCTAAAAGTCAATAGCATTCCTCTACACAGATAGCAAACATACTGAAATGGAAATTAGAGAAACAATACCTTTTACAATAGCATCAAGGAAAATTAAATACTTAGGAATTAATCTAACTAAAGAAGTAAAAGAGCTATTCAATGAAAATAACAGTGCTCTGAACAAAGAGATATTAGAATATTTCAGAAAATGGAAAGATTTTCCCTGCTCTTGAATAGGAAGAACCAACATTGTGAAGATGGCCATACTCCCCAAATTGTTATATAGATTTAAAGCAATCCCTATCAAAATACCATCAACATACCTTACAGACCTAGAGAAATCATTCCTACAATTTATTTGGAACCCAAAAAGACCTAGAATAGCAAAGGCAGTCCTGAGAAACAAAGGCACGACAAGAGACATTACAATTCTTGACTTGAGATTACACTAGAAAGTTACTGTGATAAAATCAGCATGGTATTGGCAAAAAGTAGACCCGAAGATCAATGGAATAGATTAGAAGATGCAGAAGCATCTACAAACACACTCAGCTAGTTTATCATAGACAAAGGGGCCAAACATGCTTACTGGAAGAAAGATAGCCTCTTTAGCAAATGGTGCTGGAAAAACTGGCTCTCTCCATGCTGAAAACTAAAACTTATCCAGGTCTATAAGCATGCACTAAACTAAAGTGAAAATGGAGTAAGGATCTAAAACATTAAAAGAGAAACACTAAATCTTCTGGAAGAGAAAGTAGGAGTTGTGTTTTAGGGCACCTGGGGCCATGCAGGGGTATATATTAATTTTCAGACTATTGTAATTAAAGATGATGAGATCTATAGTTCTGTAATCTCTCTTCCCTTTTCTCTTCTGCATCCTACCTTTGACAATTTCAGTGTCCTGGGTAGGAAAATGTACTTTCTCTTTGAAGGAAAAACTCTCTAATGTTGCATAGTATTCATCTAAATTAATTCATTGGATCAACATAGTAGCTGTCAAGTCCTTTACAGCGTCTTCTTTCTTGATATCTGGACCAGCCATAGTGTAGCTTTCTCTCTTTTAACAAGAGCTCATGGTGGGCTTGGGATATGGCAGAGAGTTCGTCTGGTATGTATGAGGCCCTAGGTTCCATACTTTGCACTGCAGGGACCAGAAAGGAAACTCACTTTCCTGACTTTTACTATTTAAAAAGAACACTTTGCTGCCTTCCTCCAAAAGGACACTTTGGCTGGGTATAAAATGATTGCCTTGCAGGTTTCTCGAGGACTCTGAGGCATCCTTCTGTTGTTTGCATGTTTAGGGGGAAGTATAGATGCAGGCTGATCTTGTTTTCTAATAAGTCAGTTTACTTTTTTCCCCAGAAATAAGGTTTTGTCTTTATTTTTGAATTTAAATACCTCTTATAACGTAATTCTCTGCATTGGTTATGCCTCAGCTTTTCTAGGAACTGTTGGTCTTTTCAATCTGAACTTTCAAACTTTTATTTCAAAAATATTTTCTTGTGTCATAGTTTCTAAAAATTGTGATGCTCTTTGTATCCTGCTAATTGATTCCAGTCGCTGCTGTTGCCTCCTTTGCATTTCTCTGTCATTCGCCACATCTGTCCTTTCACTATCTACACTTCTTTAAACTTTTTGATGTTTTCCCCACCTCAGCTCCTCAATTTTCTCGCAGCCCTCCCTGGTCTCCCAGCTCTGGGACAGAGTCCACGTCCTACTTATGGCTTCCAGTGTGGCATTTGCTTGCACAGCACATTTATTTTCTTTACTGGCATATATTGACCTTTGGTAAGTTTTAAAAGTTTTATTCTCCGGCCTCCCCCTCCCCATATTGGAATCCTCATAGTTCTGCATTGCCATCTGATGCCATGGAGCCATCTTGGGGCCACAGATCCTTGAATGTGACAATACTAGGGCTCACATTTCCCTGACTAAAAGTGGACTTTTTCTGAGGTTGCTCCTTGTCTGCCTCTGCTTTATCACATTGCTTCTGCTTTCCTTCTAGGATTTGTGGGAGCATCTTAATGGGCTTTCATCTTTAGTTTCCCTTCACGTTTGAAGAGTGAATTTCCTTGGGCTTGAACGATGTGCTGCTGGCAGGCATGCGATAAGTGCCAAGCAGGGGGGCACCTTTATGGTAGCCTGCAGGGTGAGGGATGTTGGAGTAGTACTCATCGCCAGGGCTACTCTCTTCTGTTCCCTCCTCCTCTCACTCCTTTTTCTTTGTGGTACTAGGATTGAGCCCAGAGTGCTCAGTGCTCCACCACTGATCTCTGTCCCCAACCCTTTGTACTCTTTATTTTGAGGCAAGGTCTCACTAAATTGCCCAGGCTGAGTTTGAACTTGTAGTCCTTCTGCCTCAGCCTCTGGAGTAGCTGGGAGTACCGGTATGGGGCTCCACACCAGCAGTTTTCTCGCATTTGGGGGAGTCCATGGTCTCCTAGGTTTTCCAAAGTAGGTATCCTGGCAATAGCGTCATGTTTACAGCCTCTATTTTAAGGTGTCTCTCCTGATTTTATGAAAGATAAGATTTGTGGTTTTACCCCCTTCATTCTTCCATTGTCTCTGTTTAAGGTTTGCTGCAGAAAGAGTCTGGAATCAAAAGCCTAGTAGCCACATCCTTTTAGGATAGCACACTCTTAGTGCATGTTAAGTTGACCTTGTGACAATTCATATTGTTTAAAATTTTGTACTTTAACTGGAGGTAGTACCTTATAAAACTTTTGGCTATATCTTCAGTTATTTCTTTGTGGCA